>WWET01001502.1:116220-126644 GCA_011038615.1 Limnodynastes dumerilii | reverse complement strand
TATATTATATATATATATATATATATATATTTATTTCACCTGTAAGATCTCTATGTAACTTTGCACTCCACATAAGGCCAGTTGTTTTATACTGCTTGAGTTTTGATTTACAGTTGCATTATTTTATTTCACCTGTAAGATCTCTATGTAACTTTGCACTCCACATAAGGCCAGTTGTTTTATACTGCTTGAGTTTTGATTTACAGTTCGGGTGCATTATTTTTGTAAATGCGAATGCTTTCCTAAGTAGCACTGAAGTGATGACAATAAACTCACTTATGTGTAGTTGTGGATTATATATTTATAATATTGTGTCTTTTATAAGTGACTCCTGCGGGATCCCCAAATAATCAACCAGTGGAACTGGAAGATGGAGAGTCTGGTTTTGCACTTCTGTTCCCAAAAATGAGTGGAGTTAAAATCCAAAAATTTCACTTCTTCAAGGACACTAAAAACAAAGTGTTCGATGAGAGTAAGCTTCAAGAAGCTGGTGAGTTTAGACTATATTATTGTACATATTTTGAAGCTTTAATTGAGACACAAGTAAAATTAAAACTGTACCTGAAGTAACCTCTTAAAGATTTTTACTTTTTTCTCTTTATAGGCCTTAAAAATAACCCAGATTTGCGGGTGGTTCTAATCTTTGGCTACAACACATGGAGAAATGGAGCAATGCGCTTTCTACATCAAGTCCTAAACCCACTGAATGAGAAGAGTATTATCATTGCAGGGGGGCAGGTCGAGTACCTGGCATCATTCTCTTCCCAGGCGTATGTTTATTTCCTATTTGCATATACCATATAACTTTTTATTTTGTCAGCTTTATGTTTTGGAGCTGTGATTGCTTATGTAAGATTACTATAGTAATATTATTTACACCATTGTTTTGCTACACAGAGTTGTTATTGTGATGGACAGTTATTATCTGTATTCTGTTTTCTAAAATGAGTGATTTAAATTTCATTATAATAGGGAAGTATAGAGCTGTTGTAAGTCTTAGTGCTACAGATACATTAGTACGCTCAGTATCTATCATCTAGTTGTGTTTACAAACCAGTTCAGTTTTTAGATATAATCCTGCAATTTTGATTCATGGAGGTGCCAATACCTCAATAGTTCTGACAGTGGGGCTAAATTAGTGTACATTTTTATTACAATGTACAGTTCCTCGTCATTCTGATCCAGACATGGAAACCTTAAGGTAGGTCCTTGCTATCTGAAGGCCATTACCGCAGGGGTAGTGGTGCCTCCTCTCAGATGCATAGATATTTTGGAATTGCTTTTCCTTTGCAGAACCAGTTATTTAGGATTCGATTACATGAGAATCGTGACTTACAATCTATCCCTATCTGTGTATATATATATATATATATACATATAATGTTATATACGCAATATTACACTGAACAAAAAGTAAACACTTATTATTATTATGATATAGTTGTAACAATAAATTACCTCACCTTTTTTTACTCATCTTCTAGAAAGACCCAGGGAACAGATTGCATTGGTGTTGTTGGGTTGGCACTAAGCGGGCCACAAATCCAAGGAGCCACTGTTCTTCTAGACCAAAATGTATACGATGAAAAGACTGCAGACTCTGCCATGCAGCGCCTGAAAGCAGCCAACATCCCTGAGCAGAACAGCGTGGGCCTCATGTTTGCATGCATTGGCCGAGGAGAGCAGCACTACAAGAAGAAAAATGTGGAGGCAGATTCTTTTCGGAAACACTTTCCCAATGTGCCTCTGTTTGGGTTTTTCGGGAATGGGGAAATTGGTTGTGACCGGGTGGTTAGTGGTAATTTTACACTGCGAGAGTGTAGTGGGGAAAAGGACAATCTTTTACATGGATACACTACAGTGATGACAATTATTCATTTTGGAGCGAGCAAGTAAAGCCCGCTATTACTGACAGTGGTGGTGAATGTACATATGCTAAATTTCTTCCCAAATGAATGTGTTATGGTTCAGTGTCATTTTTCCAGATAGAGATTGCTAGTAATTTTATGCAATACTGTATCCAAGTAAAAATAAATAGCGGTTTATTTGTAAAATGCCTACATTCCTTTTCTTTTGTAGCATGATTAAACATTTTGGCTTCATTGCTCTCATATAATTATGTTACCAGTACAATTTATGTGATCACATAGGCATCCAGTTTGCGAAGTATTATTATATGGATGTATTCAACTCATATATAAGGGCCCCTTTCTCCCTTTTTTTCCTTTCAAAATAACGTAGCTACTGGCAGGAGGTTATTCATTTCCAAAATATATGTGATGTGTACAATGCTGTTGGGCTCATCTTTGGTTTCTAAAATAGTTTCTCTACACTTTTGATAACACGTACACACGTTTCAAGCAATTTGCCAGGCAGGTCTGTTACAGCACGTTGTGTTTGGCTCCCAGCTTTCTTTTTCAAAGCCAAATGTATTGCCATTTTAGGGCACAGTATGGTATGTATTGTAGTAAAATTACAGCAGAGTACTGAAGAGATTGGTTATGGGCGAACTAATCTTCCAATAAATCATGGAAAGTTTAATAAATATCCTTAGTTGTAAAAAAAAAAAAAAAAAAAACCCGTAAAATGTTGGTAACTCATTGCTTGCTTGCATAGTATGTTACTTTTGTGGTTGAAGTCTTTTAATCTCTATTTAATCTTTAATTTATGTATATTATTTTCCTGTAGGTAAATACCAACCATAGAAATTGTTTTGTAACTATTATTTTGTCATTTAGATTTTGTAACCTAAATTACAAAATAATCTCTGTGGTTGGCATTTACCTACCTGGAGAATAAAATACATAAATTAGAGACTTTAACCAGGAAAGCTGTGTAATAAACAAGCAAGCAATGAATTACCAGCATTTATATAGTATAGTATTATTTTTTGTATGGCCAAAAGCCACAATTACAGCTTTTACGCACATTCGGATACTAACTTACAGGATACCACCACAAATAATACTGTAGCAAAATAAACTATTTCATTGTGAGTTTTCTTTTTGTAGCAATTGAAACTGCGACATTATGTGGATAGAATGACAAGGAGATATAATGGGGAAAAAAAGAGACCTTTAGAGGTATGCATTTACCTTGCTGTGGAATCTTTAACAAATGTATTGGCTGATAATAGTGTATGTGTTGGCTTTGGCTTTATTTTATCTTTGTAAACTGACAGACATATGATGCAATGAAAGTTACTCCAACTTCTCCAGCAGGTAACTTAAAAAAAATAAGTAAACATTGAAAGCAAGGGCTTCTGAGGTAATTAGAAATAAACACCCTACTATGTCAAATATAGAAAGTTGTTAGGAAGACCCATATGCATTTTATGTTTTCCACCATGTTTAGAAAATAATGATTATTTGGTATTTATAATACGAGCTAAAGTAATAAAGGCTACATAACTTGTCAGAGTAGGTTGAGGAACGGTGGATAAGATGAAGTTAACATGAGGGAACTACTGTAACATTTACAGACCCTCCAACATGACCCGTTCCATTAAGTACAAAATGCTCTACTCTTGAGCTTCAAACTGTCAGTTACTATGGTAACCACCTGTGTTGAAGAGAAAAATGTTTTTCAAACATCAGTTAATTCAGTGTTCCCCAACCTCAGTCCTCAGGGACCACTAACAGTCCATTTTTTCTAGGTTTCCTTAAAGAATCACAAGTGATATAATGAGCAGCACCTGTGGAGCTTTTAAAATGTGACAGTTAGTAATGAACACTGTGCTCCAGCAGTGAGGCCTGGAAAACATGCACTGTTAGTGGTCCCTGAGGACTGAGGTTGGGGAACACTGAGTTAATTCATTAAAACTAGGTAACAGTTTTAAGCTTAGGAGCGGAGTATTGTGTACCTAACGGAAGGGGTCATGTTGGAGGGTATGCGCTTATTTTGCATTTAAAGTAAAACAATAAAAGGAGAACATTTGCACCATAGCAAAACCATGGTTTATCATGTAATAGACCTATTTTTACAAACAATTTAGAAATCTATTAATTTTATTATTTAATTTCAACGTGGCAGCCATTTTGTAACAGTATAGTAATGTACCCAGTAATTTTACAATTTCATCACAAAGCCAAAACTGGATGAAAGAATTATTTCAAACCAAACTTTATTGATAATAATATGGAAAGATACACAGTAATGCTATATGAGAAACTCACAGTGGTGTAAGATACCTTATGCAGAGTGTGTTGTATAGAAAGGCAGATGAGTTCATATTGTATAGCACCACGTATTTCATAGCAAAGAAGCTTTAAATAATGGACATATATTAATTTTTCACAAGGTTACATTTTTTAAATAACATATTTTGTGCGATACATGCAAAAAATATATTTTATCTGTGTAAATTGGCATATAGGAGTGAATATGTATACAATTTTATTACTTTATGAAGACTGATGTTTTTAATGATATTTTATATATTATTTGCACAAGGTCTGTAGGGTCTTTATTGTAGGCATCCTAAGGAGCATCTATTTTGCCTGCCCAGGTGTAATGAATTGTAGCTGTGAACTAAAGAAAGACAATCTTGTCAAGTGTGTAGCCTATTTGTGGATGTGCTTACTGTAAATGCAAGTTACATGCATTTTATTTATTTATATACAGGCACAAGTATACAACCGGCCATTGTCAAATAGTCCATTTTTTTCTTGCTAGAAGAACATTTTAAGACATGTAGTTGATTTTTAATAGCGTTGACACCCCGAGGTGTGTTGTATAAAGTGCAATCTTCTCTATTGCTGCCACTTTTTATGAATTCATCCAGTAACTGCCTTTACTGCAGAAACTAATTTTATATGTGTGCAAATTCCCTGCCATCCAAATAATTCAATTTTAATTTTTGTTCTATTAACTGCAGTATTTTCCATGCAACTAGGAGTGTCTTTACTAACTCATTAGTGTCTACTATTTCACTACCCTGAATCCTCATTTTCATCTTTATGCTGCTGCAGTGCAAGTACTAGGTGGTACTCATTACTGCCATCTTTTTTAGCAACCCACGTTATTACTACGTTGGGGCATGGCTGTTCATCTACAATGGGGGAATTTTATTCATTTATAACTTTAGCTAAGAACTAGTACCATTATTTATCCAAACCAAATGTAACAATGTAAAGCCCATAGGTGCCATTCAAAGTTTAGCAGGCACTTCGGACTGTTTGCAAAACTAAATCTAATTTTTTGTTATAGTTTTCTGGAATGCTTTTTAAAACGGCAAATTATTACTATTATTTAAATCATTGTTTGGCCAAACTATTAATAACCAAAAATATCAATGTAAATATTTGGACAACAAAGCACATTTCCATTACATACCATTTTATCATCTGTAGTGTGGTATACATTTTTATTCAAATAAATGTTACATTTGTTTACCACAGTAAATAATATGCTATATAAAGGTAAAGACACCCAAGCCACACTCAAATATGATAAGTGTTGTTCTTGACCCTCAGTAAAGGGAAGGAGATGAGTTAGTCATGCTCTGAATCCATGTTTACCAATCACACCAAACATAGTCATACACTGAATAATGCATTAAGTAATTTTTTTCATGCTGTTTGTTTAACTCTCTAAAGATAACTATATGTATACATTGGCTATAAAAAGTAATGATGGCCTCCCTTAGCTATTTTCAACATTTTATTTTCTTCCATCGTGAACCAAAGATTTATTTGGCTATTCTGAACAACAAAGGCAATCTTTATTAACAAATAACTAGTTAGTGTGTTATTGGTCTATTGCAGACTACTGAAAATGTTCTTCCATTTTTGTCGTGATTAGGTTTTACAGTACCAAAATAAGAAAACCATTACATACCATTATGCTTACAGCTTAAAGGTATGTTTGCGTTCTTTCCATTTAGACTGATTGATGGTTTCCTGAACTGGTGTTCTTTATGACAAGAACAGGTTTTGAACATATCCTGGGAACAGAATAATTACTGACAAAAAGAGAGCAACCACATGGATTAATTAACAGCAAACAACAAACTTGGTTTACATGTATAAAAATCGCAATCATGCCATATTTCCTCCATGTCTTTTTAAAAGTGACTCAAGAATATTACGTTTTTAAAATATTGTGTACTTCCAGAGCTCTTCATTAGCCATATTTGAAAATTCTTGATCTTTATGATGAAGCTCTCTTTTGGTAATGTAACACAAATCAGTATTTTGTGTTATTTAGTGGTAGCACCTTCCAGTGTAATCCATTTTGATACCATGCTAATAAAAATCAGAACATGCAAATTGCAACGAGGTACCTACTTTTTATAGCCACTACAATTCCTACTCACTGCATCCAGTGACTTCACAGCCATTTATGATGCATCTGCTTGACAACTGAGATCTGCTATGGCATGATAGCTTTTATAAGCAATATGTATTCAATAAAAATTATGATGTCATTGCTATAGTCAGCGATAACACCACCTTTTACTTTGTAGAAGTCATTTTCTACATTAAAAAGGACATTCCCTCCTCTTCGTTGCTTCATCTAGGCTTACATTAGAGTGACATCAGCACGCATATCTGCCGGTTGTGACTTGAGTATTTGCAAAACCATAGCAGGTGTGATCCTGCGTATATTGTACAGAAAGCTGCTAATAGATCATAAAGCAGTGTTACATTCATGTAATGAGATCCAGATTGTGCAGCAAATGTTTCAGGTTCGTTTCCCAAAGAGCATAAGTACAGAGTCTATATGAGACATTGGATCCTAAATCCCCAGAAGCGTTTGGTTTAATGCAAATCATTGTATTACTTGTAATAAAACGCAGTTCCAATCCTCAGTAAAGTGGCAAATATCTTCTTACACCTACGTTAAAGATATATTGTGTTACTTCTCATATAAATAAAAATTTAATTTAGGTTTTTTTTAGAATCACAAGTCAATGACAATAAAGTGTAAACCAAGATAATAAATTATATATAATAAGTATGTACCTTAGGTTATCTGGAATGCCAAAGGGATACCATCTTTATCATATTTATGGCTCGTCTACAGTACGATTGTTTAATTTTCTTCTGTTAGGTTTAAAAAAAAATATCATATGTACATGTTAGAAATAAAGTTTCTGAAATCGGCATCTATTTGTCAACACATCAAACCACTTATGTCCTATGTGTACATCTTAGTCTCTTTTCTTTACTGTGTGTCTGATTGCTAATTCATGTGCCCAGATGTCTTGTAAAATTGGTATTACTAAGCCACCTGTTAACACATTAACTAGACTGTATTTAAAAAAACAAAAATTAATATTTTCAAAAAAGTATAATATTCCGAATTTATAAAACAATATATTATTAGTGCATTCAATTACCTGCAACAAAAATAGGTGAACCCTAAAAATATCAGGCCCAGGAAAATTGCTAAAATCAGGATATGAATAAAAAAATCACTTGTAGGTTTGCTTTCCACACTAGCCAAAAGGATACCTTCACAGCGATGACCTGTGTAGTTGTTAATACATCTGTAAAACAAACCATTTAAATTATAAATACTACAGGAATTCTGCAGATCTAGGTAATTACTGTAAAATCTTATTTTCAACATAGTATCTATTCTACTTTTAAGAAAAACTTTTTATCGTAATTTAAAAATGATGAGTTCATTATAATTTTGAGCCACTTAAATATTGCTTACCTGCAGAGTTGATTAGAACCTATGCTGTAACATATGCCTCCATTCATACAGTAAGCTTTCTGCCCTTTCTCTGCACAGGGTACTCCATGACCTGGAAACAAGGTGAATTAAATAAGTCATACTATCATTCACGTTGGTATAACTATTACTATAGTACCATATGCTGGCTGAGCTGCTGCCTCTTACCCCCCATCCATTTTGCGAGAGTTGTCTGCTGCTATCAAGGCAAGGAGAGGACTAAGGTAAGGTAAAATAGGTTAATAGGTTTGGGTCCTGGAGTCAATACTTTTTGAATTTTAAGATATGAGAGCATCAATTTTTTAAATGCACCAAAGAAACTAATATAGGTGTAGAAATATACAAACTACCAGGGCCCATTGCTGTACTGGGTTGGCAGCCCAGAGTTCATAATGTATTTTGCACAGATTATTTAAAGAAAAGGAAGTAATATACACTATAGCAGATATTTATTTATTTTTTAACTTTCTTTTATTGAAGCAGCAGGTAAACATTTGTACACAGTAAACAAGAGCTGCTATAGCAGATATTTTTTATCCCATGTGTCTACTTACAGATACATGTTCCTTAAAAGCAATCAGAGCAAAGCATTTCCACTATATGGTTATGTATCATCACATTAAAGCTTACAAAGAGGTACTTTATATATGGAAAGTAAAACAAGTGCTGTTATTCATTTATTTATTTTTCTTTCTTTTAGTTCCGCTTCAGCAGCTGAGTGTGCTCACCTCATCCTCTCCTGTTTATCTTTTCGCAATTTTAGCAAATGCTGCCGGTTACTGTTACTGATCTAACCAGGTTGCCCTTTAACCCAAAACACATTTCAGGAAAATCATCATTACCGCAACATGTGACTATATTAACCATGCTGTTAAAAATTTAAGCAATGAGTTTATTTAGTTAAAACATGTTATAATTCTAACCTTTGCTTTTTAAGATTTTAAAAATATTTCAGTAGCAAATGATTTGTGTGTTATTTGGTGGACTGTAACTGTATCTATTGCTGCTTGCATTGTTATAGTAAATTGTAATTCTTAAACTTAATATTTTAGTTGTAAAACCATTTCCACTAGAAAACGATCATTGCTAAATATTGCTAAGCACCTGCTAATATGGTTTTAAAAAATAATTTATATAAACTAGAATATGAAGAGGTCTTGTTCATACCTACATATAATAATAAATTAAACAGATTAGAAAGATTCTAAACAATAATTTTGGCTTATTACAACAAGATAAACTTTTGAATCCATGCATAAAAAAGAAACCAAGGGTTGTGATTAAGAGAAATAAAAACCTTAAACATTTTTTGGCACCAAGCCTAGTCAATTTACCCCTGGTGACAATTCAGAAATAACAAAGTATCTCCAATTTCAATGGGTGCTATAGATGTAATAGGAACATCTGTCTAACTTGCAAAGCAATATCTAACAATGTGAAATATGTTCAGTCACATACTATAGGAGAAGCTTCGCAATTAAGACATTAATAAATTGTGAGTTTTGTTATGTTATTTATGTATTGCAATGCCCGTGTTTAACTCAATATGTGGGACGCACCACTGGGAAATTAAAAGATAGATTGCTCAAACATCGCAGAAATATAAAAAATAAAGTAGTTGCTCATAGTGGACCTGATTCATACTTAAGAATCTTCTTAAAATAAGAACTTAAAGTCACTCTTGGGCAAAACCATGTTGTTTTCGGGGGGAGTCAAGTTAATTGTATTCTATGCATGCAGGTATATATCTTTGAATTGCTTACTGCACACAGATACTGACCAGCTTTACTATCACACTGTTATTTCGACTTGGGCTGGGAAATATCACCTCTCAACACTAGTACTGTTTGCAACAGATGAACACATGAAATATGACTCCCCTGCAATGACCATGGTTTAGCCCAGGAGTGACTTTAAGTTCTTATTTTAAGAAGATTCTTAAGTGTGAATCAGGTCCAGTGTATCTAAACACTTTGCAAGCCACCATAATGGCGACCCAGATTTACTTAAAATTTGTGTAATAGACATTATGCATCTCTCAAAAAGAGGAGGGTATAGATTCAGTAGACTCTGCCAACACAAACATTACTGGATTTTCACCCTCCAAACTCTGGCAGTACGTGTACTCATGCGGGCTTTATGGCAGACACGCCGCCATAATCCTGCCTTAACTGAAACATGCGGATACCCATCCCGCTTTTTACAATTAACATTCTTACCCCCCACCCACCATTATGGGCGCAAGCACAGCCCCTTACTAAGTTCCATACAATAGAAGTTACGTGCGTAAATTGCACGTAACATCTGGAGGTGCACATGCGTGCGTAATTGGGGTGCCGGAGTCTGGATCCAGTCCTAAATCATGAAGGTCAGAATGATTTTATCACTTGAATTGAACAACTTGGAATTATTTAAAAATGAGATAATATAATCTAATGGGATGGATTTATAGATTATGTATTTTTAAAAAGATTTTTGATTAGTTGAGATGATATATATATATGTTGACCTTGTGAACACAACTCTATTTTATGTTTGGATGACCATTTATCTTTAAAATCTATGAACTTGACTATGAGTGAAAGATGTTCAGACTAAGAAACCAAGGAAATTTGTACAATCTAAGGCTAAGGTTAATATGTGGATAATGAAGATGTTATTTAATGAATTAAATAACTATTTTGTAGGTGTGTGCCGTTAAAACTACAAATGAAAAAGGATTAAAAAGTAAAAGTCATATA
>WWET01001502.1:105931-116067 GCA_011038615.1 Limnodynastes dumerilii | reverse complement strand
ATAATCACTCTAATCACATTCATTTGTTGAACACCATCAATAAATAAGAAATAAATTTGGGTTTAAATAAAATCATCATCCTAATAATCCAGAAATTGATACAGTGATGTATAACCATACAATATAATGTCATCAGAGGGAGCTAAAACTAGAAATCTGCAAATTCTTGTGTTTGGGGTTAGATAGGTCTCATTTAAATATGTGTGTGTGTGTGTGTGTGTATATATATATAAACATGGCCTTTTTATAAATAAGAGGGAATATTTATAGTATTATTAGCAGTGAACCGGATCCAGACTCCTGTACGCTTTCCGTATGTGCGGGAGTCTGTCTGTCTGTCTGACAGAGAGAGAGCTTACGCTGCCATAAGCCTGCCTTAAGTAAAGCGTGCGTCTCAGCGGTCCATAAGACCACAGGTCCGCACGTGTGGTCTTTATAGACCGCGTGTACACAATCTACGTAACTAAATGTTACATAGATAGCGTAAATGAGTTACTACACTTGCGCAGCAGCTCTAAACGTAAGAACGCACGTAAAATGAAAAATATGGGACTGAGAATCTGGTCCAATGTGAAGATAGAGATGAGTAGTCATGAATGTAAGAATCTGCTTTGCTTCTCCATCTGAATAGTTGCAGTTAATTCTTGAGCAACTGGAAAACAGTATGATATGCATGACTAAACATCCCTCCCTGACTGTCCAAGTATTTAGTACATTTTACAATATGTCAATCAGCTAGTGCCCAAGACCCAAGCATTAGGGAAGTCAGGTGGTTCATTTTGTGCATGCTGTTAAGGTTTTAACCAGTGAGGAATATTCTCAGTATTTCCAGGTATGTTCCTCACTTGTTAGGGTCCAGTGTTCATTACCATAATTGCATCACTGTACAGAAGCTTTTTATAGCTCCCATAAGTCCCCTACTCACTAACCATCACCATCATTTTGCCTTGGGGTCATACTTGATCATACTTCATTCAATCCTATCCAAAGCCTGCATCCTGTGCACATTTTTTGGCCTTCTAGTTATTATTTTTATTTTTTGCACAAAAATGCAAATTTTTAATTTACATGTTAAGGCTTAAAAAACAACACATACACTGCTTTTTATATAGTCACCAATAACCATTATCTTTCAGACACATTGGACCTAATTCACACTTAAGAACGCAATAGGTTCCTAATATACGCAACTAATAGCAATGAAACTCCCTCGGCACGCCCCCCGGTTTTCAGGTTCTTATATGACTTACGAGTGCCATAGGGCTCCCTTAACTGTAGGTTCGCATTTGAATGCGTAGGGATAGTACTTAGGAACTTAACTGCATAACCACACCTTCATTTGGTCATTTAAATGCTTCTCTCCACCCAAATCTTCGGATCTGCCGAGTTCATTATTCATGGAACGTCATCTCTGCGTATGTTACTACGAACCTACAGATTTTAAGTTCGTAATGTATAAGCACGGAAGTTGTGAACATAAGTCCAACGCAATTAGCGTATAAAAGTTACTAAGCATGCGCAGTGCATCCGTTCTTAAATATACGCACCTAAAATCGGAAGAATTCTTAAATGTGAATTAGGTCCATCATTACTATTTTCTTACGTCAGGATATTATATCATTTTACCTGTTGTCATATTATGCAGACAGATAACTTGGTCCTGGCTTAAAGACAATATACTGAAAAAGGGAATCTGAAAAACACAAATAATATCACCTACTTAACAGACTCAATACAAAGACTGAATTCATAACTTTATTGGGTAAAACTAAATTGTCTAAAATATTTTTTATTATATTGTGTCTTGTAAAAGAAATTAGTTCACAAAAGTTTAATCTCTGTTTCCAGAATCTTAATGACCCCATTTTATTACAGATCATTATTATTTAATTATGGATAATCAACATGTATACATATAGTACAGTTAATAAAGCATGATTTTAAAATGAGCAAGTGCCAGACATTTTTAATTACATATTGTTTAACAAATCCCCTGACTCCTAATAAAGTGTCTTAAAAGCTTAAAAATGTACCGTATATGATTTAATATACCATTGCATTATGTGTATAGTTGTGCTTTGTAACTTGTGTGTTCTGTAACAAACTGCTTATAAACACAGGTTATTGTACTGAGACTGTAGCACATCTGGATACCATAACCTCCAATTATTATTAAGTAGCATAAACTTATTGAGTAAGAAGAAATGTCAAGAATGACGTTTTCATATAGAATGACATAAGTGTTACTGTGCATAAATGGATAAAGGGTACAGAAGAACATAAAGATACTTATAAGCTATAACATCCATATACCTATCTATCTATTAGATTAAATATATTTAATATAAATAAGTGGTAATATGCTAAACAAGTATAGCGCAAACAGGCCCACTCAAAGTATGCATACTGTTCTGCATGTCCACATGCTTCTCATACACATGGATTATATTACTCCTCAGGCACATTCTGCAGTCCCATGCAATAACACAGTACTTACAATGTCCTGTCATCTACGGGATAGATAGTTGAGGTTGCTGTATGTCACTGGTCTGTGTAATATCAGTGCAGCCCTATGCAATCCTATCGTGGATAGGGAACTTCCTGAGATCCACACAGCTGCTCCTCCCCTGGGCTGAGTCTCTCCCTTTTTCCTCTCTCTTTTCCACTGTATTCTCTATTATTTCTTATTTGCAAAGTGATATAACTGTGCTGAACTCCCAATCATTTGTTGTCCCTCTAGACGATTTCAGCTTTCTTATATCTGTTGGTTCCAGTTATTACACACATGTTGCTTCATTGGAATGTTACTGGTTGCATAATTTTGCTTGGGATATTTTTAGCAAAGACGCCTGGTTTTGTCTATGACTGCTAAAAAGAACACAGTGGTTATTCGACTGCCAATGCTTGTCTGGGATAAATTATTTCCCCAGAAGACCCGATTGTTGGTGAGGATTGATAAAAAGCATTTGGCACAGCGAATGTAAAACAAATTTATTAAATATAAGTTGTTGCTACAAATAGTAACAACAATGATTAAAAATAAACAAGCTATATTACATTGTGTGCTACAGTCTGTTGCAAATGGTAACATCTGTCTTTTGTGGCAATGACATAATACTAAACAAAAACATTAGTTTAACATGACCATAGTTATATGCATAAATCAAACTTTTAGTAAAATCTTATCTATTTTTGCTAATTGTTCTGGCATAATTCATCAGCAAAATTGTTAGTGGTAACTTGCAGAAGGGGGTAATATGTACCTGCTACCTGGCTAGCGTAGAGCAGTTTCTGGGGAATACAATAGTGCAAGATGATAATTAATATGCCCTGGTTGTAAGGAGGTGCATATTGTCCTGTCTGAAGACTGGCTGGATTAAATCACTTATCTACTTGGTGACTTAAAAAAAAAAAGTTGAAAAAAATATTGGTACCCGTATATAACATCAACAGAAGCAAAACAGCTTAAATAGAACAGATTGCTTATTTTAAAAAAAATACCAAATTAAATTATTCTTAATGGACCAGATTCATATTTAAGATTGAGTAAGGTGCGGCCGGATCCGCACTCAACTCTCCGGTCCAGCCCCACAAGATAAATATGTTTATAAGCATTACAGACAGTACATTATTGATGCTCATAAGGCTGGAACGAGTTGTCCATGTTATAATTTATGAGTGTGGGTCCCCGTAGCAAACAGCCCTATTTCGAACTGGCTGGGATATGGAGTGCTTATGCCTCGATGAGACATAGCAATCAATCTCCGGAGGCGTGAACATGGTGCTCTGAAAGGTGAGTTTCCCCCAACCCGCTCCCAAACCCAAACTCTAAATCTCCTCCACCCCCGTAGCCTAACCCTAAGTCCCCCTCCACGCAGTCTAACCCTAAGTCCCCCTCCACGTAGACTAACCCTAAGTCTCCCCTCCCATGCAGCCTAACCCTAAGCCTCCGACGGTGCTTCCGAAAATGAATGGGTGAGTATGCGAATCGCATACTCACCCATTCATAACAAAAAATTCTCAGGGCTTGTATTTGAAATAGGGACAGCCAAAAAACAGCTTTCAGCTGTCACTAATTCGCAATGCGAGCCTTCGCAGCGGGGACTTGCAACAATAATTTATACGGTTTAATGGGCCGGATTCACAAACCCATAATTTTTAACATACGTGCCTAATTTTACGATTCATTACGTAGATTGTGTACATGCGGTCTTGAAAGAAACACTACGTAGATAGCGTAAAATAGTTACTACCCGTAGTAGCTAGAATCGTAAAATTAGGCACGTATGTTAAAAATGACGGGGTTGTGAATCCAGTCCAATGTTCCTAAAAACTGTTTTTCCAAAAATTATTACTTTAATAATAAGTGAGAGATGACGTGTAACCCATAGAAACTCCTAAACTTCCTCCAATGCACCACTCTCTTGTTTCAATCCACCAAACACTCTGTTCCTCCTCTCTTGCCCTGGTTCATTATTTGTATTCTTTAAAATGGTTTGTTATATGGTTACTTTGTCTTCTGGCGCTGTGTTTTATTTACATTTTTCTGTTAAAAAAAATCAAATACTTTGTCTTTAAAATAAATAAAAAGTAATAATAAAAAACAAAAATTACAAGAAATTGTATACTAATTTCTTCAGTTGTTCTTCGTAAGTGCGTTTGTTTGTATATACCAGTGCTCCTCAACCTTTTCTCACCCTCGGCACACCTAAGCCCTTTCCAGTAGCCCCCATCATGTGTCTGCAGCCTCTCCAGTAGTCCCCATTCATGTGCCTCCAGCCTCCCTAGTAGTTCCCATTCATGTGCCTCCAGCCTCCCTAGTAGTTCCCATTCATGTGTCTGCAGCCTCTCCAGTAGTCCCCATTCATGTGCCTCCAGCCTCCCTAGTAGTTCTGATTCATTTGTCTGCAGCCTTCCTAGTATCCCCTTATTTCCTTAAGGCAAGGTCTTCCAGTGCTTTTTCTCCTGTTTAAGGCATTGTACCGTGGCACACTTGGCAACATTCCGTGGCACACTGGTTGAGGAGCACTGGTATATGCGTACAACAGGGATCTGACAGATTCAGAGATGATGCAAAAAACAAGTTAACCACTACCCAGTCACGGAAGTGCCACATATGGACAGAACTTTGTCAGATATACTTTTAAGAACGGATGTGTTACCTAGATGTGAATCACATGGTCATTAAAGTTTCTTAAAAGTAGTCCAAGTAGTGCTGTCACTCCTCTGTATAATGCAGATAATTGCTTGGGGTGCACTCAAGAAAAGTTCATACAAAACAGCAAGGAAAAGAGGCACTTTGAAGACTTCAAAAATCAATGTATAAATGCCACGGCCGGCAATTTAATAATAATTTTGTTATTATTATTATTATTAAACTGTCCATCACTGCATTTTAAGCATTGATTTTTTAAGTCATCTGAGTGCCCCTTTTCCTTGCTGTTATACATATATAAAATATATATATATATTTTTTTGTCTAATGTAATAAATGTGTTTCCATCTACAAACATAAATATATTACCAGAATATAATGTGGTAATATACAAATATTAAAAATGACATTGTCTTGCGAACACCTTTTATGTATGCTAAAAGAACAAAATTGTGAAGTAAATGTCATGTGTCTTGTTGTAGTTGTTCTTACTTTGTTACATTGAGTATTGTGTTTGTTTTTGTATGCATAAAATCTGATATTATTAGAATTGTAAAAATTAACCAATTTAAGTGTGAATTGTTGTTTCTAATCTACAATTATGGACCGGATCCACGTAATAAGTGGTGTGTTTTAAGGGGAGGGCACATGCAACTTAGTTCTGTACGCAAGAAATTGGGAGGAAATGGGCTGTGCTTCTCCTCTACCTGCCAAGATGGGTGGGGGGAGGCATTTTAATTGTACAGTAGGGGAGGGATTAGGTAATTATGTGGGTATCAGAGGTCGGACAAACCTTTGATCTACTTGAGTGATCTAAGGCTGCTTATGGCAGCGTAAGTCACACAATCCCTGTACTAGAGAGGGGAGTGACAGAGGGAGTCCACTCCCCTATTCCATGCGGACTTAAAGATCCCCACAAATTGATCTGATCTATTCATTAAAAACATGCTACAAGTGTGGGCTGAATAAACCAGAAAGGCATTACCCATAGCCTTGCAGTGACATTGTGGACAATGACTTAAGAAAAGTAATGGCAACCATAACTTTTTCTGTGCATATGGTTGCTTCCGCGAGAACCGCGCACTTGTGCATCACTTGTAACTCTAAATGCACTCCCCTACTGTACATTCATATTCTGTGTGTGGCCCATTTGCATTAAGAGTCATGCCCCTCTATGTACACATATGGCTATCTTGCCGCACGTGAAGCATGGATCTATCTATCTGTTTGTGAATCTATCGTGCATGGTTTCCATGCGTATGTTTGTGTACTGCACATGCGCAGTATCTACGCACATAACACATCCGCATCTGGCACGTGTGAATCAGGTTCAATATGTTTGAGAAGTGTGATTTCAGTCAGCTTCACATTGTCAGTACTAAGATATCCTGTAATCAGTAAGTGAAGTCTGTATGGCAGGCATCGGCAACTTTTGACACTCCTGGTGTCAAACTACGACTCCCAGTATAGACATAGATACCTGGTAAAATAAGTCACTACAGTAGTTTCACAATACCTGTAATGCCTCATGTTAGCTATGTCTGCTGTCTCGTATGTGAAATTCTAAGGCTTTTTAGTTTGTGTTCATGAACTATATTCCTAGTAAAACAAGTAATAGAATGGACAAAGCAGGATGCATGGAATGGTAATAGCACAACTGAAATTTTGTGGCTTGTTCTGGAGCTGTCAGCTGATGTAAAGCAACTATTAAAGATCTGGCTAATTCCCCTTTTGCCAGAGACATTGTTTTTGATAATTTTTAGGTATGTTAAGCTGGTTAGTAGTTTTGAAAACTACCAGTTTTTAGTCCAGTAGTCATGTTATTTGTTTGGTTGGGAAAATTTTTGAAAAAGTGGTGAAGCACACCAGATGTTGTCATATATGTGTTAATATGTTTTTTAATTTAATGTTAATTGTCTCACATATTCAATCGCTGTTTTCCACACGGAAGATTATCTCCCTCTACGATGCTCTCTAGAATCTGAAATGTATGAGTTGGACAAGGGTAATTACCTGATTCTCAATCATCTCTACGATGGGTGAGTCGGTCATGCAGTCTACACACGATAGAATGGGAGACTCATTTCGCCCTTCTCCATTGAGAATAGCCTCCTGGAATGTAGGGGGACTCAATACCCCTATTAAACAAAAAAAGTGGCCTTGCACCTTCATAGATTAAAAATAGACATAGTTCTCCTCCAGGAATCTCACTGGAAACAGGAAGATACAGCTTCTTTGAGGACGGGTTGGATCGGAGACTGTATTGCGGCAATCTACCATTCTGAGGCGAGGGGAGTGGCTGTTATCTTGTCCAAATCAGTTCAATATTAAATACACTGATAGACCCAGAGGGTAGATATTTAGTGGTTGATCTTAAGATACATGACACCCTCTATACGGTTGTAAACTTATATGGCCCCAACTCCGTCCAAAGGGACTTTTTTCAGGCAATGGTTAAGATGCTACTGCTAAGGAATAACCAAAATCTAATTATCAGAGGGGATTTTAACTCAGTAGACGACCCTAGTCTTGACAAATCTCCGATTCCAGATCGAATACAGAGATTTGAACATTCCCTTTTTTTTTTGTCTTAAAGCAACACTTGGCGTGGTGGACCCCTGGCGACTCCTTAATCCAACTGATCGTTTCTTCACATTCACTTCAGGGGTGCATGGTTCGCACTCTAGAATTGACTACATTTTAGTTGCGGATACTTTAATGTCAGAGGTAACACGGTCCTCCATCGAGGACATGGTTATCTTTGATCATGCTATGGTGACTATCGCCTTACATCTGAACTGTACCGGGGCCTGGGCCCTTTTTTGGCAATTACCTGTATAGTTTAGCTGATTTCGTTCAAAATCTGCGCCTTTATTGGCATAATTATGTTGATGACAACCTGGAGCATGTAAACAACCCAACTCTATTCTGGGCTACCTCTAAGGCAGTCATGAGAGGCCATATAATTGGCTCTATGGCAAGTTGGAATCGGGAGACTAGGAAAAACGTGAGGGGTTACAGACTGCAGCTACAAATTTGTATCAGATCTATGTTCAGAAATCCTAGCGAAGAATCCCTGCGTGACTATCATGAAGCCCGTCAAATTTTAGAGACGTTTCTTATTTCACAAGCCCAGCGATATATTGACTACATGAAAAATAAATACTTCAGGTGGGGCAATAGGGCGGGCAAACTTTTGGCCAATATGGCCAAGGGGTACAATAATAAAAGAGGACAAATCGTTTCAATTAAAGAAGAATCCACTCAAACCCTTAAAACAAAATCTGCGGATATTGCGGATATATTTCACTCATATTATTCCCAACTTTATTCCCAAACTCCTCATGACCCCGTGACAATAGACCGACTGTTAACTGAGGCTAAACTTCCTCCTTTATCTCAATCTCAGACGGAGATATTAGAAGATGAGATTACATTAGAAGAAGTACTGGCAACTATTCGAGCATTACGCCTACATAAATCCCCGGATTTACGGCAGAATATTTTAAATGTTTGCAACATGAAATTGCCCCATCTCTATTGGAGCTTTACAAATCCCTTCATAGGCAACACCTTTCATTCCTGTCTTTTAATGAGGCACATACAATTTTAATACCAAAACCGGGTAAAGACCCCCAATTAACATCCTCATATTGGCCCATTACTCTCCTTAACCTAAATTTTTAAATTTTAGCCAAGATCATGGCGGATCATCTCCAATCTATTTTGCCCTCGATCCTGACAGATCACCAATTAGGATTTTTTAACGGACGTCACTCCATCAAGGGCATTCGTTCGGCAATTGCAGCTGTGGCAAATTCCTCGAGCAGAAGTTCCTCAAACATGCTGCTTAGCTTAGATGCCCATAAGGGCTTTGATTCAGTCTCCTGGCCATACATGCTCCAGGTTCTCCATCGTCGCCAATTTGGGCCCGACTTTATTGCCATGATTGGATTTTTTTTACGAATCCATCCACAACTTTATTAATAAACAAACTTAAGGGTCCCCCAATAATTATGTCACGTGGAACTCGCCAGGGGTGTCCCATGTCTCGTTTATTGTTTCATTTGGTACTAGATCCTATGTTACGATTTTTGCAGAGCTGGAAGTCGCTGAGGGGAATCAAATTGGGGACCAGAGAAATCAATGACAATCGATTACATCTTATTGTATCTATCAAATCCGGAAAATTCACTGAGACCGCTGATGGCCAAGTTGGAAAAATTTGGTTCAGTCTCAGGGTTTAGTGTAAACTAAACCCTGAAACCCTGTAAAAATCATCAGCTTTATATTTAAACCCAAAAATGATTTGGGCAAAGGATATAGCTCTTGTCTGGGCCAAAACCTGTATATCATATTTAGGAATTCTCCAACCTAAACAACTAGCTCAGCTGTATTCCTTAAATTTTTCAAAGTTGGTTACACACATTGGGCCATATCCAGAGCTACGATGGTACACTGAGTGGTCTAACACTCCCCCGACACTCCCTCTTGCCCCAGCGTATTAACACTTGCTTACGCCGGCTGAAGGCTACCCTAACTTCAGCCGATGTAAGCTAGTGTTAATACGCTGGTACGGCCCTTCCAGCCTCATTACCCTCCCTCCCCCCACCTATCTGCACCAACTGCAGCATAGTAACGGAAGGGAACGCTGCTGCTACGGATGCCCGATCCACGATCGATCGTTGCCGTAGCTACGCTGGGCAACATCTGCCTGGCGCATGCGTAGTATTAACGCCGGGCGACGGAGGTCTGGATCAGGCCCATTGAGTCTGTTGCAAAAAATTGGGGACATTTAAGATTATCCTATGGTGGCCGTTTACACTTGATCAAAATGGTCCTCTTTCCTAAAATTTTGTACCCCCTATAGGCCTTACCATTATTGCTGACCCAGAGGGATATTGGTAGATTGCATACCTTGTTTAGGAATTTTATTTGGGATAATAAGAGACCTAGAATAAGTTTGATAAAACTTCAGCAG
>WWET01001502.1:95401-105908 GCA_011038615.1 Limnodynastes dumerilii | reverse complement strand
TAAATCACATGGTGGTGTTAATTTACCCATCATTGCATTATATGGTCAAGCGGCACAGTTACGCCATCTGCAGGACTGGATTGCAACTACTGAGGTGTATACTAATACCTCTCTGGATCAGCAGTGTCTCCCAGGTATTACCTTGCTAGCCTTCTTGCATCTCCAAAATAGTGAAGTACCAGAGCAAGCTCTTATAAACCCACTTTCAATGTCGGTAAGGAAGCTCTGGTTGCAATTACGTCATAGATTTAAATTGAATCCATATTACTCTCCATTCTTTCCCTTTTTAGGTAATCCCAACTTTCAAGACTGCATGGGCGCTCACCCATTCGCAAGATGGGCACAACACAATGTACGCATGGTAGGAGATCTAATTGACAAAAAGTCAGGTAAACCCTTAACATTTAGTCAAGCTTGTATTAAATATGAATCTTACAATTTACACAATTGACTTACCTTCAGGCCCAATATTATGTTAGTAAAGTTATACGCATGTTCTCCCCATTGGATAGGGAGAACCCCTTAGACCCTTTATTAAAAGACAAACCCCCATCTAGGAGAGCAATAAAACCTCAACTTGACTACTCCAATGTGAAGACTGGTATATCTCAATGGTGGGTAAGTTTCCCTGACCTGGAGATAGAGGAGATTCTAAAGTCGTTAGTGAATGGCTGAATGTCCACCCATGACATACCAAGAAATGGCACTGAACATTGCCCATAGGACATACATTTCTCCATTCCGAGGATACCAAATGGGGTTTTTTACTGATAATCGTTGCCCGAAGTGTCACTTGCCGGGGGCAGATTTGTACCATTGCCTGTGGGGCTGCCCAGCGATAAGGAAATTTTGGGCCAATGTGGCTAGGTTTATTAACTTAAATGGGCAGTTTTTGGAATCTTTCCAGCAAATCAGAGAATTCCCATTACTTGTAAGAAATTGTTATTCTCAGTATCTGCTTCCGCACGTAAATCAATTCTTCAAGTATGGGCCCTATCCCCCCCCCCTACTATGGTATGTTCAGGGCCAAGTTCTTTCATTTATTTAAGACAAAAAGAGCTGAGAATAGACAAATTTTTCAGCACATGGGAGAGCTTTATTGAAGTTTTGTCAGACAAAATTAAAACTCAACTTTGGTTTTGTTTCCGAAACACCATGTGGTTTGAATTGAGATTATATGAGCATAACCTGCCTATAACTTTAGAGGATCAATCCATCTCTCTCTCATAGTTTTTGATGACCTTCCTGTGGAACTAAACATGAGTATTATAAATTTGACTCACTGTTTTGTTTGCCTGGTAAGCGGTTGAGGTAATATTTCAGATACTGCTGGAATTTTTACACTTTATGATATTTGCTTTATTGTAAAACTTTTCTTTCAACTATTGAACATTTGACAACTGTATTTCATATGTCTGACTGTATTATGTGATGTGCTTCAATAAAGAAATATGAAAAAAAAAATAAGCACACAAATAGCAGCAGCCTCTTAACTGTAAATCGGATCCTATGTGTCGAGTCAATTTTCCTCCATCTATTATTAGGGCTACTCAGATCACATATTAAATGAAGGTTTAACTAAGGTTTTATTAACTTTAGTGGTTACTACAAAAAGGGTGTGGGTCTTCGGAAAGAACGGCCCTATTTCGATAGTTCGACTTGTTCAACTTGGCCTCTTTGTTTGTGCAGACACCATCTGATCTAATCAGTGACCGGGACTGAGACAGGAGGAGTTTTCGGTCGATTGAGAGATAGGGAGGGTGAACCCTAAAGAGAAAATAAAGATTATACTACAGGCTTAACATACAAGAAAGTAAAGCGTAAGTAGGATACCTAGCTTACCTCGGAAATTTACCTGTCTAGACGTTATTATACAACGACTTGTTTCCTTCTTTTGGGGAGCTGACGCTTGTGAGGAGGAGTGTCGGTAGACTGAAAGGGCGAGGAGACGAATCCTAAGAGGAAAACAGAGATAATGTTACAGGCTTGAGATACAAGACATTAAAATTGTAAGTAGGATACAAACCTTGTCCTGGAACTTACTTGTCTAGACGTTATCATACGAGGCTTCTTTCTTCTTTTTTCCGGGAGCTGGCGTCTTTGAGGAGGAAGGGCCCTGGAGATCCAGAGAAAGAAAGAAATCCCTGTGGATAAAAAAATAATTTACTACATGCCTACAACTATATACCTGTTGAGAAAAGGAATAAGTAAGAAGACCGCTGTCTGAAGAAAGAATTAATTACTGAAAATCGACTGAAAGAAATGTGCATTTTACCAAGACTGTTTATGTGGACATTCCCCCTAAATTTGATGTTTTTAACACTGAAATATTCCCTACTCACCAAGCTTACTGCCTAGGTGTTACACTTGATTTTGAACTGTCCTTTATGCCCCACATTCAATCTGTTTATAAATCCTGTTATATACACTTAAAAAACATTTCCAAAATTTAAAAATATCTCTCACAAGAAACTGCTAAGACTCTCATTCGTGCACTAATTATCTCCCACATTGATTACTGCAATGTCCTTCTTATTGGACTCCCACAATATAAAATTACCCCTCTACAGTCTATATTGCATGCAGCAGCGAGACTGATCTTCCTTGCAAAACGCTCAACTACAGCTACTCCAGAGTAAGATTGTCTTTCTGTTTCAGATGGTAAATAAAACCGCATTGACCAATAACGCTGTTCGCATTCTCCGATTCTAAAATAGTCATGTCATTTACCTGCCATTTAAAGAGAGAAAGAAAGAGAGAAAGAGAGAGAGAGAAATGAGAGAGAAAAAGGAGAGGTTGTGAGAGAGAAGAGGGGGAAGGGGAATAGAGATACAGAAAGATGGGGGAGAGAGAGAGAGAGGGAGAGCGAGAGTGAGACAGATATGAAGGGACGAGGAGGAGTGAGTGATAGAGACAGAGAGAAAGAGAGAGGAGAAATATAATTCCATGTGGAATAGGTGAGAATGTAGTTTAGTGCAGTTCAGATATATGGTCTCTTTCCTGCAAATGTTACAGTACTTCCTCAACAACTTATAATTCAGTTATTTGCGTAATCGTGTAACCTCTTAGTGATCATTTCATTCTTTTTATATAAAGTATATAAGTAAAAAGGAGGAAACAAATGTTTATTTGAGAACATATTTCTCCTTATTATGTTTGCAGCTCTAGCTTCCAGGTTTGTTGCATACATCAATTTTCATCCATCCCCATCACTTATATAATCATTTATAATAACATTTTTTAAAAGATTTATTTTATTTACTGAGAGCACTTTTGCCCTACACCCTGGCTGCTCCATTGTGTGATACACAGCACTCGCCCTTATGTATCAAACCCAATGTCCTATAGAGTGTAAGCCTGTGAGCAGGGCCCTCTTACCCACCCAGTCTGTCTGTTATTACCCAGTGATGTTTATACTGATTGTTAAACTGTAAAGCGCTACGTAATCTGTGGGTGATATATAAAAACCTGTTAATAATAATAATATGTCTCAATGAGGCATAGCAATCGATCCACGGAGCACCCCGAAAGGTGCAAAAAACTCCCCCAACCCTTCCCCTAATTTTAACTCTAACCCTCCCCTTCCATTACCCTAACCCTCCCTTCCCTGCAGCCTGACCCTAACCCACCATCTTCCGCAGCCTGAACCTAATTCTCTCTTCCCTGCAGCCTAACCCTCCATCTCCCGAAGCCTGACCCTAACTCTCCCTCTCCCACAGCCTGACCCTAACCCTCCCTCTCCTGCAGCCTGACCCTAACCCTGGAGAGGTTACTCACCTTTTCTGTGGTGCGGGTCCTGCGCTGGTGGCGGCGTTTCCAAAACAGAATGGGTGAGTATGCTGATCGGCATACTCATCCATTCTTAAAAACAAATTCGAAACCGTGGGGTATTCGAAATAGGGACATCCGAAAAGGAACTTTTGGATGTCCCTATTTCGGAAATAAGACTTTCTAACCGGGGAATGCAACCGCTACAAAAGCCAAAATGGCAAGGCATGGTCATGCAACTCTGTACTTTGATATCTAATAAGTTAAAATTAAAAACTGATCCTGACACTACTTTAACTGAGTGAGTGGCCATGTGGATAGGAATCAGAATTTATTCTGATCGTGTAGCACCAATGCAAAGTGGAAAAAATGCCATTCATACCTACAAATAATTGGGGGGAAATCACACTGCATCTAGCTACTCTTACAAGTCATCATGCACTAATCTGTCTGGATTTCCTGGAATTTTTATCTGTTCTTGTACATTCCTTAATGGAATATATTGTACTGTCAATTATAATATATCTGATTTCTTAGAAATATTGCAAATGCATTGTTAATTATAAAACATTGCTAAGTTTAAGGCCACATTAGATACATATTTCATAATATTCTAAAATATTCTCGTTGCATTCTCAGTAAAGTACTTTCTTATTTTGTTTTTCTCACTGTTATGTCAGGTGCACTATACTATACTACAGCAAGGAATAGAATTTATCTCATCCAACATATTATAAAAAAAATTGTAATGTCTGTATTTTAAATGTATTTAGCAATAAAGATTTAGGCATGTTTAATTGAGCAATGTGCCAAGTAAATCCATGTATCGGCATAGCCAATATAGTTGAATATCTGGTGTGCTATTTCTCCAGGTTGGGCTACCCAACAGGTGGAGTGCCCTTGTCATGTCACTCAGCAGAGGCGAAACTACCATTGGTGCAACGGCACCGGGGTCCATGCTGATATAAGGGCCCACCGCCATTATCACCGCACTGCTGAAGCTCCCCACAGGGTTACTTGGAATATCAACAGGGCCAAAGCATATATTTTCACCTGGTCCGCAACTGGCAAGTTCTGCCTCTGTCACTCAGCATACACTGACACAAACAGTTACCATCAAAGTGATTTACAGTGATATATTTCAACATTGTGTAATCTATGAGATGTTTAATCTGTGGTAGCTCATCCTGGTTTCAGCATTGGTGACACTGGGTTATTTGAATTCAGGGGTATAGGGGAAATTGTTTTCTGTTTGTTACCGTGAAGGCTCTCTATAGGTCAGTTGCTATTTATATGTAGATTTTTTGTTTTATGAAGTCTTAAGCTCCATACGTAGTACAGTTTTTCAAACCATAAACAATGTTATAAAGGATTTTAATTGCCAATCAGTCTGTGTGCACACTACACATGATGGGCCGTATTCAGAGATCCGTTTTAGCGGCGACTTCCGTGCGTATTTTTAGGTACGTTTCAACTGTGCATGCGTAGTTCATGTAGGCTTTCTGTGCGGATGTTCATTACGGACAGGCGTAAATTCATTGCGAGCGGACTTGTCAAGCGGGCTTAGGTAGATACGCGCAGAAGTCGATCATAAATATACGCACCTAGGAATTTAAATAGAAAAGGGCGGGGGGAGGCATTCAAATGAAGGGAAGTGGGCGCGATTACAAATATACGCATGGACGGAGGACACATACGCTCCTAAATGGCAGCGGAAAGTTAATGCCAGTCTATGGAGACGGAAGTCTCCAATATGAAGGATTAGCAAGGGAAGTTTTGGTGGGTGTAACTTGCTCCGTCCGTGCGTATATTTGCGCTCCAATCGCAGCACAGAGGTCTGAATATGGTCCGATGTTAGGTTGAGCTTTCATTATATATTATAATAATAATGGTTTGGGAGCTGATTCAGAGTTTGGGAGTAAGGATAAAAAAGGTGCAAGTGTAAAGCTCGGCTAAACCATTTTTCAAAGAAAAGGGGTGTTAATTAATGTAAAATCTTTTGAATGCAAGGAAAATACTTTACGATTGCAGATAGAACTCAAATACTGCATAGCTTTATGTTTATTCTATAAAATAGAGTTGAAGTAAGACACTTCACCTCTTAATTCTAATTCTGGTTTCACAATTTAAAATTCCCTCCCCTTGCAATTCAGCATGGTATTGCTCAGGTCTACACTTGCACCTAAAAAAAAGTGTAAGTGCAATTCTGCATCAGCCCCTTGATCTGTAAAATTAAACTATTTAAAAAATACAATAAAACTATTTTGTGTACTTTGCAACGATCAGGCAGCGTACACACTTGCATGATATTGTTCCAAACTTTGTTTATTGAGTGTTTTGAACAATAATAATAAAAAAAAACCTGTAGTATGTGTGGGACTATTTATGATTAAAAGAAGAAACTTCCAGGACACCCTTTGACTATTTGAGAATTTAATTAGGAATGAGTTGGGGTTTTTTTTTTTCGTTTTCTGTGTATTTTGTTTTATGCCTGGTGTACTGTTCCAGCAGTCTTTGGATATCAGGGCATGTTGGAACTTGTGGTTCTCCAATTGTATGTTCTTTCAATCATTAAAGATGTGAGCAAGAAGGACAAGATTAAATTTTGAAGTTCATTGCGTGCAGACTTGCAATTATTGGTTGTTTGGATATAAAAATACAGGTCTGCCACATTCAGACATCTGTGTGAGTGCTCCGCTAATCACTAATCTTGCACATTAATGTTTTTAGACTTATGCTAAAATAAATTAGCAGCAGTTTGGATGTCTGGATCTGAATGGAGGACATTAGCACATCAATACTGTACATTGTAATACAAAGTTATGCAAACTAGTAAATGCAACCTAGTCCTGCTGTTGGAAGCTGCCAGAAGTGTCATTTATTGAAAGTCTTGACAAAACTAACTCTAAACTCAAAAAAAAAATCTATTGTTTTTAACTAGTACATTGAACATACAACAATCCAGAAACATAGCATTTCCCAGTTAATAATGGGGTGGTAACATTGAGTCATGGCAGATAATAGAAATAAATCAAGCTGGGACATATTTTTTACATTAAACACCACATGGCACAAGGTTTAAATATGCAGACAGGTTTATAAGCATCTTAGATCCACCTGCTAAAGAAAAGTTGCATTTGAACCACAACATGACTTGTTAAGGCATTGACTTCTACTACCTAAAATTTTGCCCCCTCTAAACACTTGTGCTCCAGACCCTGAAGGAACAGGTAAAGGAATGAGGGTGTTCTTGTAATATGTACAGTCAAAAACTATTACTGCAATCCACCACATGGAATATCACAACTGGGACTGATAACCAGGACAACAAGGCAGTCTATACAGACATCAGCAGTAAATACCCAGCCCTGCACTTGCAGATTATATTACAGGTTCACACGTAACACTATAATTACTCCTGTTCCGTTATGTAACATAGTTCTACCTACGCCGTAGGGTTTTTTTTTGTTTGTTTGTTTGTTTTTTAAAGCATCCATGCCAAATGTCCCAATTTAACCTTTCTATTAACAGACATTATTACAAAGGTTGGCCAGTAGAGGTCCCTAAGAAACAATCATAAATGAATTAAACATTCCAGGGGAGGGTGCCCTAATAACTATGCTAATGGGTGAAGGGATGTTTGAGGGTTGTTTGTTTACACTTATTTCATGGCAAAATATTCACAGACACTGGTGGTCATATACTGTATAAAGAAAAACCCTCATACATCTACATGCTTGTATGTACTTCTACAGCTCCTTTCACATACACAGGCACTATGACAATGCTCATGAACATAAGATATAAGCTGGGATATTTTGTTTTATTGTATAATATATTTGATTATTTTTCACATTGCTAACAAAAACCAAAGTAAACACTGGGGTTGCAGACTTTTCAGAGCTTCCCTCCGGGAGAACCCAGAGGGAAGCCATGGATATCTGCAAGGGGACGGGGCTTAATTGCGTCATTAAGCCCTGCCTCCTGTCAATCACTCCTGTCATCTCCAGAGTTTCAGGGGATGGACAGGGCTTGATGACATCATTGAGCCCCGCACATCCCTAGTAACGCTAGGGATTACAGTAATAATTGATAGCTGGTGGGGCTTGCGGTAGCTTTGCCAGCTCTCCCGGGATACCTGCCCAAATTTCGTGAGTCTCCCGGATATTCAGGGAGAGTCGGCAACCCTGGTAAACACACAAATACTCATTTATGATGTTATGTGCTGACATTTGTGCAAATACACATTTGTTTTGTAAGAACAGAGTTTTATTCTGGGTACCCAGTTTCACAATATATCTACCTCCCGAAAAATGAACTAGGGAAATCATGATGAATGTACACACTGTGGAGCAGATTCAGTGTTTGAAAATAAAACTATGTTGATTTCAGGGGAATCAAATTAATGTTATTCCATTCATGCAGGGAGAATACTTTGCTTTTGCTTATTGTACACATATACTGACCAGTTTCACTTGTACTGTTCTTTAGACTTGGGCTGGGAAATATCACCTCTCAACTATAATAATGTCTGCAACAGATGAAATTTGACTCTCTCTGAAATCAACATGGTTTTGCCCAGGTGTAACTTTCCTATCTTATTTTCAAACTCTGAATCAGGGCCTATGATTGGTCCAAGTTTCTTGGCTGCGCTTTACCATCCTTATCAGATCCATACAGCATCAGTCAGGTAGTTATGTAACCAGCTGATCAGATTATGTCAGAAGCAATTATGGACAATTTTGTCAGCATGCTAACAAATATGTTCAGCATACACACTGTACAATTTTAAAATTATTAAGCCTTTGAGCTGATTATCACCAGTTACTTGTACTGTGCACCAAGCTCAAAAGTAAAAGTAAACACAGTTGCATGTCTACAAATCATGTTGCAATGTGAGGAATTAAAAGAAAAAGAAAAGTACTTTCCCTGCATACAAAGAATAAAGTTTTATTTTACTCTTGTGAAATTCAGCATGGGTTTACCAGGGTGTATTGTTCCACCTGTTTACACCTTATTATACCCTCCAACATTTTTTATTAGAAATTCGTTACACCTGGGGGTATGGCTTGTCCCGTGAAGAGATGGGGCTTTAAACTGCTCTCATTTGTATGTATGATAAGGGGAAAAATATCATTTTACACCTTATCATATGAGCTAAGAACTCACAGGAGAGGGTCTTGTCACTTTAGCAGAGCTGTAGAGTTTGTCCCCGCATCACTGCTATAGAGATCAGATGCTGCAGGACTGGAAGGTAAGTATAGAGGGGAGGGAACTGCTGGGCCAGAATCTGGTACAGGAGCCCTTTTAACCATTACAGACTAATAAAAATCGGTACTGTACCTGCTAAATAGGTACAGTTGGAGGGTATGCCATATTGAGAACTTTGGATCCATTCCAATATTATGAGCATTGCCTATTTTCCAGCTTCACCTTGCAAAAGTATTGTGGCTAGTGGGTAGTTTCATTAGAGGGACTGAAGCCCGGGGCCAGTATCACTAAGGCAGCTACTCTCAATGGGCCTGATCCAGACCTAGTTAAGTGCATGAACTTAGTTACTCCTGGGCTAAACCATGTTGATTGCAGGTGAGTCATATTTTATCTGTTGCAAACAGTATTAGAGTTGAGAGGCGATGTTTCTAAACCCAAGTCTAAATAACAGTGTGATAGTAAAGCTGGTCAGTATCTGTGTGCAGTAAGCAATTCAAAGATAGATCCCTGCATGCAAAGAATACAATTAACTTGACTCCCCCTGAAATCAACATGGTTTAGCCCAGGAGTAACTAAGTTCAAGCAACTAACTAGGTCTGGATCAGGCCCAATGAATCATAGGACATTAGGTAATATACAAAAACAGCCTAAATCAAGGAGGAATAAACACATCTGAGTTCATGGTTTCAGGAGATTAATGAAGCAAAGATTTACATGGCCCCTAAGCACATGGTTTGAGGGACCAGTTAATGCAGTTACTTATATAAATGATTAGACATCTAAATGTAAGAAGAATGACGCTATGATATTTTTTATATATTTTCAGTGACCTTTAATGTTTTACTTCGGAAAGCACTGTGATTGTTATTACCAAATAACGTGGAGTCATGTGTTAATTTTTTATCCACTAGAATCTGGTTTTATCCACCACTACCTCTATAAACAACATATGACACATAAGTTCAAGGATACCGACAGCTGACTCAGCACTTTGCTGAATGACTCTTGGAAACATTTCCCAACATCACCCCTCCAGCTGATCATTAATCATTTCCTCATCTACGCATGGTTTAAAGAAGATAACACCTAGAACTCCACTGAACTGTTTTAGGTGAAAACTAATCAAAGCAGAACTCCAAAACAAATCCATAGCCTCAAAATATATACATGGATGTGAGGTGTGAGGTAGTTCTTACATACTTAATTATCTAGAGATCTATTTGTGAATTTGACATAGTTTAATCTCACATTTTTTCTAAGTGCTGTTACGGTTGGCGCACCCCAGGTCGTGGAGTCTAACTGTAGCCTGGTCTTCGCTAGAGCACCTGTTGGTGGGAATAGGATTGTGTAGCCTGCATTCAGCAGGCCCCGAGTGGCGGCTCCCAGAGTAGCAAGGAGTGTTTAGGAGTCAGACATCACGCCAGGCATTGTAAGTATATAAATAAATAAATAAATATATATATATATATATATATATATATATATATATACACACACACACACACACACATATATATATATATATATG
>WWET01001502.1:63030-75227 GCA_011038615.1 Limnodynastes dumerilii | reverse complement strand
TGAATTTTGTGACTAGATCAGTAAAGTATTAGATAAGGCGGGAGCTGTATCTAGCTTATCTAGATTTTAGTAAGGCTTTTGACACTGTGCCACATCGTAGATGTTATATAAGCTGGAAACTTTGGGACTGGACTTAAAGATAGTTACATGGGGCCTGATCCAGACCTACGGGTGCTTTACGGCCGCCTCCGCCCCGTTCCCTGATCTGCATGCCTTGACGGCGGTGATACGGCATGCTTAAAGGGGGAGAAAGCCCCCATTACGTAACTTTAGATACGGCCGCCGGACGTTACGCCGCCGTATGAAGGTTCATAACAGGGAAATTACGGCCACAGCGGCCGTAATTCCCAGGGCGGTCGTAGCTCTGGATCAGGCCCATTGTGAGGTTTTTGTTTTTGGATCATACTTTTGTTTGTTCTGTAGCTTTCTTCTTCATTAATGTGTTCAGATGCTGACAGCTTTGTTGTCAAAGCTGAAATTATATATATATATATATATCATTGGCTGAGTGGTTTATATTACCTACTCAGTGTATTCTAAGACCTCTTTTTGAGCATTGTACAGCAGCAGCAAGATTACACAAAGGAAAATGTGTTAGGTAAGTTCTGGCATCTTAAAACCAAAAACACCAGCAGCTATGCCAAAATGCTGTCTTTATAAGAACATATCTCCTTCAGCTGTGTTCTGCTGTGAGTAAAGCCTAGATAAGCATGAATATGTTTTTTTTGTTTTTTTATATAAATAAAGCACAAGAGAGGTAAAATTTCTTCCTATTTTCCTTTTAATCAGACCGTGTTAAGGATCATTATTCTTGGCATATGGAATTATATTGAAAACAAAGTAGAGGCAAGTATTTCTTTCTTTCTTTTTTGCCTTGCTATATTTGTTAAACAATAAGACATATCTTTAATGCAAGACATTAATGTCCCATTTAATGTCTCAGATCTGAGGATAGTGGTGTCTGTGTTAGAGTTAGGGGATGAATAATGCTTCGGAGGGAAGGTGCTGAGTGTGCTGGTAATTTATCTGAAACAAAGAGCTGGGGGGATCTGTGGTGTTTCTGAAACAAGGAGCTGAATTGATTGTGTTTTGAACCTGGTCTTCTAACACTTTCCACCCACTAGATACAGTAGAATTCAAATAGCTGACCTGAAAGACTATTTCCTTCTCCCCAGCTGATAGGAAGTTCAATTGAAGTAAAAAAGCATAAATAAAGTGCTCAGTATGAAAGCTAACGATATTTATTGAATACCACAATATAAAACACTTCATAAATAAAATAAACACCATAATAAGCAATAAAGGTAGAAATGATTTGTTAAAAGATATGGCTTCTCCACTGTCCCAATCAAGATTTTATATACTGGAATATGTTTGACATTTAAATGGACATTAGTAATGAACTTGCTGGGAGAGAGCTTCTTTTAGCAGCATTTGGTAATAGATATTATTTACTCACTCGGAAGTAACACAGCAGTCAGTTATTGTCAGCATTAAGCAGGCCATACACTAGAGTGATTATCAGCCCGAATTTGCAATTTTTGTGTTATCGGGTTAATTATCATTCAAGTATTTGGTCATTCAATAATCGTCCAGGTACCCCTTTTGAGCGATTATTTGATCTTTTGATATGTTTGAATCGGGCCAAAGCAGAAGATAAAATGTAAAATTGCACAATGTATGAGCATTTCTCTATCATTGTGAAATCTTCACCGATAAATTCCTGGTGACATTAGTACTTTCCTGGGCGTGATTATGTTAATCTCACATGACACCTTTCCCTTTCCATCTGTTCGTGTTTCCTGTCCTTTGACATCTACACACCGGCCGATCGTATACCCAACATGTATTGAAACACCTGAACTCTGGATATTTAATGTAGCCTGCATGTACATTTGGACTCTGGGCTTATAATGGACTCTGGACTTTTAATGGAGCTGCATGTGCATTTGGGGTTAGATTTACTAAGCTGCGGGTTTGGAAAAGTGGAGATGTTGCCCATAGCAACCATTTAGATGCTGACTGACATTCATGTAATAGGAAAATGAGAGCTAGAATCTGATTGGTTGCTATAGGCAACATCTCCACTTTTCCAAACTCGCAAGTATCAATATGCTTTATTGACCAGCAATAGAATTTGATATTTGATTTTTTATTATTTGTTAAAGAAAAATGCTTTTCTTCAGTAATCATATATCACTAATTTATATACACAAATTTAGAATTAAAAAATCGTACGAGAAAAAACATTTATCAGCAGGTGTATGGTCAAAAGCGATAATTTTTTGTAATTTTTAATTTTTTTTTTGAAGATGATAAAAGGAGATGAAAAATCTGAGTTTTTTTCACATTTTATGACTATTATCAGCTGAACTTTGTGTTATGGCACCAACATAGTTCCGAGTTTGGATGACTCTAGGTGAAAGATTTTCAGGGACTTCATGCGATTTTTGAAAATCGCTCTAGTGTATGGCCAGCTTATTGCCTCACATTGTAGAAACTAGAGAACCACAATGAGTGTCAGTCACAGGGAAACACAGATGTAGCTTGCAGGTGTTCTTATCCACCACTATTAGGGAAACATCAAAACCCAGAAAGTAGATTGTGTCTTCAGTGCGCATATAGCTCCAGAAGGGTCCTACAGCCTGTGAGAATACCACTAATGAAAATGCCATCCCAGTCTTAGCTGAAAGTATGGGACAGAACTTCCTCATCCCAACTGTTAGCTCCTGCTTCTCCTGTACTCTGTAAACTTGTAGTCACTGTTTAATAATAAACTGTTGCTGTAATAGAGATACAGAGCCTTATTGCTGCAATATCAGTGATCACTAAAGAACTCAACAAACAACCATTTATGCATTTCACCATCTAAATGGCTTCATTGGAGAGTAAAGATAGGATTGCTTCAAGGTAGCTTTTAAGCACAGGTTAATTATGAGCTTAAAAACAGGTGTAACTATGCTCATTATGCTGAATAATCCTACAGCTTTACATCTTTTGCTTGTAAAAGTCATATTAAGGTATACACTGTGAGAAATGGCAGTAAATACATTTCATATAGTACATTTATTACAGTGGTGTCTTTCAAATAAAAACATAATAACCATTCATGATTTGAAAGACAATACTGCTGTCAAAAAGGGGAGTGGACTGTCTGCTAAATATTTTTTGCAATACAAATATCAATTATTGTCTCTAGTGTCTGTCATGGGTTACAAGATAAGGATTTAACATAAAACAAAAATCCTTTACTCTATAGGCCTCAGGCCTCTGGTTTTAGTAAATTGTACTTGATTACACAGGTCTTTTGGAAGTGATCCCATACCTTTGTATATATTAGAATAATATACCGTTTCATGTGTCTTAACAGGTAATGGATGGAGCTGTCATCGTTCTTTCACTGGCTCCAATGGTGGCTTCCACTGTGGCCAATGGACCAAGTAGCCCATGGGATGCCATCAGTCTCTTTATTTCTCTGAGGATATGGCGAGTGAAAAGAATTATTGAAGGTAAGTGAGAATTTCCTTCCATGGTAAATAGTTGTACAAACCTTTGTATTTTCTCTGTCACTTTCATCTAATAATTTCCCAGTTTAAGCTACTACTAGTCTAAAACCCGTCATAAAGATGGGAAAAATATTGCCCATTCATTTCTCCCCCCCTCCAGTATCCCCATCATGACTCCAGTCCCCCCTCCCAGTATCCCCATCATGTCTCCAGCTCCCACCCCGGTATCCCCATCATGTCTCCAGTCCCCCCTCCCAGTATCCCCATCATGGGCCGTATGAAGAGTTCTGGCCGCATTGCATTTGCAGCCGGAGTTTACCGAAATGTGCTACTGCGCATACGCAGTAATTTTGTAACGTAATTTACGTTACTTGTTGCAACGTAGTAACGTAGATTGCGTATACGCGGTCTTAAATGATACAGAATACAGAATTGAACAAATGAAAAACTATTTTACTTTATCTGTACATAATATTTGCTAAGATATCGAGTTCTATGGTTATATACTGGAGCATCACCTCACTCCATGTAAGAATGCTGATCACTGTTTATAAACACATTGATAACAGCTCTAAGCTGTCAACTGCTATTTATATATAAACAGCACTACATGATCGTTAGCTGCCAATCTCTGACAACTTGCTTAGAGTGCAGGGAGGCATCTACCATGCGTACTCCTTTTCTCTGGGCCCTGTAGCCCCTGCACCCATGGTAGTTATATACTGGTGATAGTGTACTAAGTGCTCTCTCTACTGCCTCTTTTCATAATTCCTAAAAAGAGGATGAGGTTCCAGGAAATTTCTGAAAAATTCAGCATTGGAGATCTTGATGCTGTGCATAATCCTTAAATAAAATGCTAGAGTGACCTAAAAAAGGACATTATAGTTTGCATGACCCTTGAAAGATGCATTGTTGCTAATTACACATCACACTCAAACTTGCCAACTTTTTATGAATATCCGGGAGACTGCCTGAAGAGCAGTGATCTCCCCGACTCCTTGAAGTGTTTGGCAATCTCCATGATGATGATTCTATTTCATTGAGGCCTATGTGGGTGGCCTTTTACATGGAGACCAAGATGTAATCAAGGACAGCAGTTAGCAAAGACATTATGGACCATAATCACACCTAAGAAGCTGATGCTTCTTAGGTGCGTATTACCCGGTATGGAGCCACTGTGCATGCATAGAAATACTGGCTAAGCAATTTGCGTAGAGTGTTCCGTCCAGATATCTTTAAAGACCACACTTAGTTTTTAAGGTAAGAGGGGGCATCCCGGGGGTTAGATCCGTAAAGTGGGTGGGATGTAAATTAGGCTGGGAGGGAGGGAGGGCTGGGGAATCTATGTGCATATTTTCCCTCCGTAAGAAGGAAAATACGCTCTGGTAGATAAGGGTGTCTTATGGCTTAAAAAGGGGGGCAGGTTGGGGAAGACAAAATTGAAAAATACTTTTGGTCTGTTGTTAATCTGCAGAATGTCACCTACTTCTAGCTTTTCTGTAGAGAAATCAGCAGATCTCCTATTCACAGTCTTCACAAAAAAGCCAGAAAATATTTTTCTTACACAATTTAACAATCAATAAATATTTATATTGTGATTTTTATTGACAATAATTTTTCTTTGTAGAGCTAGACACACACCTTTAGTGCAGTGCCTTGATGGTGCTGGGCCATATTCACTCCTCAGATCCACACCTATCTCATCCTGTCCTGCCCCTAACCTGCCCCGTGTTTTAGGTACATTATGGCACTTCCGCCTTAGGGCTACTTTATCTTACCGGGCGGAGTTTCCTTCTTAAAAAGGAAACTACGCATGGAGGGATTTAGAGCCAATCTTGCTGATTGGCTCCCTTAAAATATTCAGACAGGTTTAAAAATTTCTGGTGCGTTTATTGGAGGTTTTAAAAATTGATCCTGGCCACTAACTAGAGTGATTTTTGGCGATCGGGCCGATAATCGCTCTAGTGTATGGCCAGCTTCAGTCCTTACATATGTCATTACATAAAGAAAATTAAGTGCTGCGCTAAAATTTAAAACCACTTGTGGTGAATAAATAAATGAAATAAGCACCTATAGTGTTAATTGACTTTATTAAAAACAAAAGACTAAACAATTTGATACTACCGTAGTAAAGGGGTGGATACACATAAACAATTGAATGTCCTTGTGAGGGTATATAGATATAAGAATAAATAAATAGCTATAGCACTACATTCATATCGTAAGAATCTTGTAAAAAAAATCGTAGATACATAAAGTGACCGGTCACTATGTTAAGGATGAAAATAAATTTCAGTGGAATAGCTATAATGGCAAAAAGTATTATGATACTTAGTAGTATATTGATTAAAAAAAAGGGGCTGGGGGACTTACCCGCTGGTACTGCGCGTCCGCAGAAACCAGCCAGGGTCCAAAACCAAAGTCCGATAGGGATCCTTGTTGAGGGAAAAGAGGCACAGTGAGAAGGGCTAGAGTGATTAGCGGTATGCACTCTGTCATTACATACAGTATTCCGCACTGATCTCCTCTCTGTGCTGAATATAGGATAGCAAAGTCTGTACCTTTGTAGTTGCAGAGCTGCAAATGTATGGACTTTGCACTTACATCTTGGTCCAGTCCAGTGGGAGGAAAGCCATGCAGGCACAGGGAGAACATGCATACTCCACACAGATCAGGTGAAGGGCTGGTCTGTGCATATATAAGATGGTTTTGGTTACAGGTAATTCCTGGTAACTAAGCACACCTTTCATGGGTTGTTATTCAGGTCACAATACAGAATATGGAACCACTGCATCTACTTACACAGAGTTACCAAACTGGAAGTTAATTTCGGTAGATCTTGGCCCATAGGAGGGAAGATACCGTGTTATTTTACACACTTCGGGCCTGTTTCACAACACCGTCATTTTTAACATACGGGCCTAATTTTGCGATTCTAGCTACTACACATGCGTAGTAACTATTTTACGCTATCTAAGTAGCGTTTCGTTACATAGATTGCATACATGCGGTCTTTAAAGACTGCATGTACGCAATCTACGTAATGAAATGGCCCTTCATGCATTCATCAGAAATAAATTAATCCTATGTATTTAGCAAGACCATGTCAAATGCTATAGCTCTAGATCACCGGAAAAATTCCCACTATGTGACTCCACACACAAAGTAACAAAACGTCTGACCACTATATGCTAACATATAGTATGATAGACACAGCTTATTGCATCTGTGTCAATAAATCATGTCATCTCTTGGGCAAAATTTATCTTCATAGATTGTAAGTTCCTGTGGCTGAAAATTCTCCGGTGCTTTTTTCACCTTTCTTTGGATTTACAGAATTATTTATTAATAGAATTATTAATAGTCCAGAAATATTTCAGTTGCACCTCTGAATATTGTTTAGAATTTAAAATTTATTTAAAAATAAACTTTTTGTGTTTGTTTCATTTTAATTGCATATATTTATAATTGAGGTTTGACAAGTTAACAGATGGATAATCTCACACACATAAACCTTGGAATTCTCTTATACCACCAGAGCATCAAACAAGGAAATCTCACAGATATTTGTATCTGTAAGATTTTCCCATACCTTTTTAGCACCTGCTCTAGATTAATTTATAAACTGAGTGAGCAACTTCCATTTTATGTGTGTTTTTAAAGCTTGTCTGGGATAGCTGTTTCAGAGTAGCTTTTTTGGAGTCTTGGGGACCTCTGCAGAGGATGAGCACTCCAATTAGAAATACATGATATATGACCCAAAGTTGGGACTTAAAGAAAGTGAACCAAGAAGTAGGCAGTCAATTATGAAATTTATAGTGGCGAATAGCGGAACTGCAGGCGGATCAGAAAGGAGACTGGCAACTACAACCAGAGCATTTTGTAGTAGTTTTCTGTCTCCTTTCTGGTCCATCTGCTATTCCGCTATTTACTGCTATGAATTTAGTAGTTGTTGGTCTCCTTTCTAGAATGGCGGAGGACCAGAACGGTGACAGGCAACTACTAAATGCATAGCAGCGAATAGCGGAGACGTACAGATACTTCTAAACCGCTGCTTGCTCCTTTTCCAGCGCGCGGCTCTTGGCTAAGAGATTTGATTACTATTTCCATAGCAGTAGTAAAGAAATCTCTCCAATCAGATGTCTTTGTGAAGGACCCATGTTGAAAAACACTGAGGCCAATTAATTATTCTCGAGTCCATATACCAGCCAGTGACCGGAAATCTGGTTATAAACAGCGAAGACTAAAAGTAAAATGTTGCAGACGGTCCATATGTAAAGTTTACTCACTTGGAAGAAATGTGATTACTATATGTATAGAAAAATAATACCCTGAGTGTTTCATTGTAAAATAATAAAAATAAAATGCTAGAGTGACCTAAAAAAGGACATTATAGTTTGCATGACCCTTGAAAGATGCCTTGTTGCTAATTACACATCACACTCAAACTTGCCAACTTTTTATGAATATCCGGGAGACTGCCTGAAGAGCAGTGATCTCCCCGACTCCTTGAAGTGTTTGGCAATCTCCATGATGGTGATTCTATTTCATTGAGGCCTATGTGGGTGGCCTTTTACATGGAGACCAAGATGTAATCAAGGACAGCAGTTAGCAAAGACATTATGGACCATAATCACACCTAAGAAGCTGATGCTAACCAAAAGGCTAAAATTAGCAGCGATTGAGAGCCCGTCAGAAGAATTCTTTACTGTTTATGGTTTCAATATCAGTCATTGTAATTTATTCTCCTATTCATACAGTTATCGTGTAATCATATCCACTATTGCTTCCACACTACCACTGATAAGTCAATTGGATATTCATTAGTTTTAACACACCCATCTCCCCATCCCCCCCAGCTGCGCTACTTCAGATCTTCATCTCTGTTTTGTATTACTGTATTTCTGAGGTGTTGGACCCTCTTTGATGAGAACTGACTGCTGCAGCTTTAGAGCGCCAGCCCCTACCTCTAATCCCTATATTCCTAGGTCCATATGTAAAGTTTACTCACTTGGAAGAAATGTGATTACTATATGTATAGAAAAATAATACCCTGAGTGTTTCATTGTAAAATAATAAGAATAAACCGCTAAGCAATTATTAACAATTCACTCTGACAGCTAAAGTTTAATAGTTAAAAATAAATGAATAAATAAAAAGCAGCAATAGCTTAAGACCTGATTCAGACTTCTGAAAACTGACACTTTTTTGCTAAAGCTCAAGCGCCATATTTCCAAGATGGATCTGGATCTTGGAGGCATTACCATCGGCAGGAAGCAGAAAGTTAGTCCACTGTTTGGGAAGAGGGGAGTATGCAGACAGCTTCTGACCGCTTGCTTAGATTGCAGAGGGGGTGGCTGCCATGGACCTCCTTCTCCTTCAGGCCCCTTGCACCCACTGCATTTACAACCCTGCCCCTATTTTTATTTTTTTTAACTATTTATGGGGGGTTTGCATTAATATTTTTGGTTCTAATATACAATATTTTTCTAAATATATAGGGGACATCATTGTATCTCAAATGCAAAATGTGCCTCTTTCTTACTAAATTGCTCATATACCCTGTAATTTCTTGTCCCTGCAGCTTATGTCTTACCTGTGAAAGTGGAGATGGAAATTGTGGTGCAGCAGTATGAGAAGGCCAAACTTATCCAGGAGGAGCAAATGGAAAGACTGACGCAGATGTGCCAAGAGCAAGCAGTCAGTTGGTTTTCTTTGTTTGTTACATTGGTGCAGTATTATTATTATTATTTAGCACCACAAATAATCCGCAGCACTTTACAGAGAACATTAGACATTCACATCAGTCCCTGCCCCTATTGGAGTTACATGCTATGGTCCCTAACGCATGCATACATACACACTAGGGTTAGTAACCTACCAGTATGTTTTTGGCATGTAAGAGGAACCCAGAGCACCAGGAGGAAACCCAATCAGACATGGGGAGAACATACAAACTCTACACAGATAAAGCCTAGTCTGGGAATCAAACTGACTTCAGCGCTATGAGGTACAAGAGCTACACACTGAGCTGCCGTCCTGCCTTTAAATTCGTAAATTGGAAAGCAGAAAATAACTTTGGAAGGCCCAGCACAGAAAATATGTTGTTATTAGTCTAATTTATTTTTTTCCAAGAAACTTTCAGTGTTGAAACTTTTACAAGGTTTATTCATTGTAAAAGTACAACATATTCTTTGTTTTCATTTAGAGCCTAGGTAAGTGTTGACATTTTGTATACTGGATTAATACTCCTACTCGGCATAACCTCACGAGTTTGTTAGGGTTTATAATGATAAGTCTCACATATGTGTCCAGAACACTACGTTAACTTCTCCGCACGGATCTACATCCGTCCGAATGAATATATATGTAAAACTGCTGATCGCGGCCCCTGGAACTTAATTCCCATGCCTATCCCTACCTGTCTGACAGGGAGTAGGCATTCGGAAAACAAGTGATGCACCCCCTCCCCATACGGACCATCTGGCGCACATGCACAGATGTTACTGTTTAGGGGACTTGCACAAGAGGCTTGTGTAAGTCCCCTAACATTACTAAATGAAGATCGGGCCCATGAATATCAAATAAAATAGTTCCCAGTTATGCAACCTGGGAGTAAAATAAATGTTTCAGCATCTGGAGTTTTAAAACTACCACTAATAATAATCAACAGTAGATGTATAGAATATTTTCTGCCATTGGTTGAATGCAGCATGGCAATATGTGCTTAATATGGTGCCAAGTGTCACTAGTAGCGCTCCTAGGTATGCTGTGCCTAAGACCAAGTATACATTCCAAAAAACAGGGATAAGTGTACAGTCTTAACCTCTATCCACAGCCTCCACCTCTGGTTCCAATGTTCTGGGTGTCCCGTTATACACATATACGTCCACAATCCTTCTAAAACATTACTTCTCAATGGTGGGGTCCTCGAGACACAACTGGAATATTGTCAGATATGATTCAACGTAATGGATAAGTATATGTAACAGCATATAATAATATATATATATAATATAACAACATAGAATGATATATAGTATTGCTAGATATTACACTCCCCGGGTCCAAAAAATACTATTATGAGATATTAACTGGCTACACAAAGATCTTTGGTGTTGGTTTTATGTCTCTTTGAGTGTAATTATATTCAGGAAGCTACCAAGTTGGACCGGAGGGAGTGTTGATTTGTGCAATGCGAGTGTAATGGTGGAGAATATTGTGTAATATATAGCAATATTATAGATTTGGTATTGTGAACATACTACAACACTTCTGTCCTTATAAGTTGTTATGTTAGGAGCTCTACTATCAGAAAGAAAAGTCCAGGCCACAGAGGGATTGTTAATTTGTTTGCAAAAGGAGCATATTGTGAGTCCAATATTTGGTACTTATGAATGTATGAAGTTGTAAACATATTCCGCTATTGGTTTCTGTATTTGTTGTCACATATGCTTATCCATTAAGTTGAGTCAAGAACTGAACACTTACAAACTTCTAAGGAGAATGTTCCAGTTGTGTCTGATAACCCCAACATTGAGAAGGATTGTTTTTAGGAGGATTGTTGACATATATACGCATACCGGGACACCAAGAACATTGGAACCAGAGGTGAGGCTTAGAAGTACTGTGGATAGAGGTTAAGACTGTGTACTTATCCTTGTAGATTTTTTGTAATGTATACTTGTTCTTAGGCACAGCATACCCAGAAGCGCTATTGGTGACACTTGGCTTTCATATTATGCACATATTTGAGGAGTATTGGCTGTTAAAGAAAACTTTAATGGTGTTCAGTATGTGTGACTTACTTATCATTGCTGCCTTTTTAGCTGTATAACTGTTTTGTTTGGAATGAGTTTTTCTTTTATTATTTGGTTAAAAGGATAAGCTATTTTTAGGTGAATTTATTCCCTGTAATAAATGACAATAATTTATGTAATTTCCCTTTCTAACACTAGTTGGTAGCTGTTTTTAACGCGCAATATGTCAAATTTTGTAAACTACAATTCCTATGTTTATTATGTGTTATTACATGTTAATGTTTTTTTATGGTGGATACAGAGACTATTCACATGAGTGTAACACTTTATATATAAAGAATTTTTTATCCTACAAAACTAAAACTCCTAATGACGTAAAAAAAACTAAAAATATGATTACAAACTTTTGAATCCTTAAAACCCATGACTGATATCTATGCTGTTTCCCAGTTTGAAATCAGGCAGTTGAGGGCTCACCTCGCACAGCAAGATCTGGATTTGGTTGCTGAGAGAGAACGAGCCTTAAAACTCCCACATGACCTGCAGAACAAAAATGATCGGTTCAAGGTAATGGCAAACAGAGATTCTGATGAGGAGGCAACTGAAAACATTACAGAGCTGTCACATGGTGAGTACACAGTTAAAGTATTGGTTCACAGTAGCTGTATGGAAAACATCATTATTATATTACTTATACAATACAATCAAATATTATTTGTCATTTATTTATATAGCACCAATCATATTATGCAGAATTTTACAGACAATAAGTTATCATTCATATTGGCATCTGTCTCATTTTGCAAGCAGCCAGTTAACTTACCAGTGTATGCTTAGACTGGATCATAACAAATAATCACAGAATGCTAGGATGATGTCAGGAGAGTTAACATATAAATATATTAAATCAAACTTCCATTAGATTCTGTGT
>WWET01001502.1:29617-58814 GCA_011038615.1 Limnodynastes dumerilii | reverse complement strand
GTGTTGTAGTAAATGGAATCTCTTCTGGGGATAGTAAGGTAACCAGTGGAGTACCCCAGGGTTCTGTACTTGGACCAGTGCTATTTAATATCTTTATAGGTGATATTACCTGTGGTGTCAAGGGAAAAATATGCCTTTTTGCAGATGACACAAAGATATGTAACAGGGTAGACATGCCAGGAGGGGTACAGAAAATTAGGGATGATTTAGGTAGACTGGAGGAATGGTCAAGGGTGTGGCAATTGCAGTTTAATGCCAAAAAATGCAAAATCATGCACTTGGGCACAAAAATCCAAAAGCTCAATATATCATTAATGGCACTACATCAAAAACTACTGAGGCGGAAAGGCATCTAGGAGTAATTATTTCATGTGACTTAAAGGTAGCCAAGCAATGTAACAAAGCAATGAGAAAGGCATGTCAGATGCTTGGTTGCATAGGGAGAGGAACTAGTATCAGAGAGAAATAGTAATGCCCCTTTATAGATCGTTGGTACGACCTCACCTAGAATACTGTGTTCGGTTCTGGAGGCAATATCTCCAGAAAGACATAAATACATTAGAGACTGTGCAAAGAAGAGCAACTAAAATGGTCCCTGGCTTTTGTCCCAAAACATACCAAGAAAGGCTAGAGGAACTAAACATGTATAGCTTGGAGCAGAGAAGGGAGAGGGGGGATATGATAGAAGCTTTCAAATATATCAGTGGTTGTGACCAGCTAGAGGAGGGTGGAATTTTTTAAGGAAGAGGTGTAATGGAACACGAGGGCATGAATATAGACTGGAGGGTGGTAGATTCAGAGGAAATATGCGGAAAAATGACTTCACTGAAAGGGTGATAGATAAGTGGAATATTCTTCCATCTGAAGTGGTTGAGGCTAACACAGTAGAACAGTTTAAACATGCTTGGGATAAATATAAGGATATCCAAAATCTCAAACTAAATAGAGAGTAAATAGGGTCTAGGGTCAGTATAAATTTAAATAAACAACTGGGCAGACCGGATGGGCCATGTGGCTCTTATCTGCCGTCACTTTCTATGTAATATGGTCATAAGGCTACTAGATGGCAGATCAACCGTGCCCAGCATCATTCTCAATACTTTTGTGTGACTTCTCTGTCTGTAGCCACCCATAATGTCTATAATGTTTATAATGTTCTGTAGCCATCTGGTTATTACAGTCAGTCTGGTCATCATGACACACAGTTGAAAAAATGAACCAATCCAATGTCAACAGAGTTTTAGGTCACAGTGTATTGTAAGTTCATCAGATTAGAAGCTTTATAAAAAAAGGGATTTTGTTAATATATATTTATAGTGTACATTTTCCAGTTATTTGAGATGATGGGAATGTATGCAATTTTCTGTATATTTGTGTATTAAGTATGGACATCATTTTTACATTTGTTTTCTGCTCTACTTAACAATTGTTTTCACACTACCTAATGCTGTCATGTATAGCTACCTCCAGTTTTTATTGACACAAATGTAACTAATTTAGCTATCCTTTTTACATGTACATACATATGCAGTTTTTTCCTTTTCACACTATATATTATACTCTTCTTTATTTGGTGCAGTGCATATCATTTACCTAAACAGCCACTATTATAATAATTATAGGATGCTTCTCTATTTAAATGCACAGCTATACTTCTTTACACCGCAAGAGTTAGGGGTATTGTTAGGCAGTAATAGAATCAGCCTATTGATTTGGCATTGTATTAATAAAAACTATACGTAAAAAGACATATTTCATTATATCTTAATATGTATATAATGAACAAGTGCAGACACAAAAAAACTGTTACTGACCCTCAGGTCACTAGTTGTCCTTGTCTAATGTGGTAATAAAAGGGAAGGGTTGTACATAGCTTGTATGTGGTCATGTGGCATGAATTTGAATTATAGATGAAAACAATGGAAAGATTGAGCATTAGATAGCTGCTTCTCTGCATGGTTCTTATTGTCTGACAGCCCACAGCTACACTCATGCTCATTGTAAACTCTCGCATTAGCTTGCAGCTCTCCCTTGACTGCAGGCTATTCAACCTCAACACAGCCAAAAAAGCTTTTAAACCTCAGATCAGACCAAGAGAGCAGAATCATTCCATTTCATTGTCAATTTTGATTGTCTTCAGGATGCAGAGAAGTTAGAAGTGGCAATTTGAAGCATATAAAGTGGTGAAAATTTCTAACGGAAAACATCTGTTTATTTCACCTGTAAACCACAGTGTGTGTAGAGAGCCATTCACGCTCCCAAGGGACTGTGGGATATATTGCTCTCTGGGAAATGGGAACATTCCTGAAACACTACAGTTGATAAACCGCAAGTGCAGTGGGTAACACTCTCTTAACAGTACCCAACTCATGAAACATTGAAACATTTGAAGCTGATAAACCACAAGCAAAGTAGATAATGGTTTTCAACACAGAAATACTGACACACAGACATTCTGGGATAAAGTAATGATCTTTACCCTTTCTCACTTACTGAATCAAGGGAAAGATTAAAGTGTGCTGGCAGATAATCACTTAGTCGATAACAATAATAGAACTCCTAACCAGCAGAAGTTCTGTCACACCTATAAATCTTATACAAGCATGGTTAGCTATGCATCAAACTGTGATAAATCTACTTTTGTAAACACAAAAATGAAAGAAAAATGCATGTCACTTATATTTTAAAGCAGGGGTTCTCAACCTTTTTTTTTGTTGAGTACCACTTACCCGCTAAGGAACCAGGTGAAGTACCACTTTGCAAAAATTATTCATTTACTGAGTCCAAAATATTTACTTTAAAAACAAAACAAAAAACAATTAGCGTAATATTTATATGTAAGGCTCAGTTCAGGTTAATTTTAGGCTCAAGATTTAATTTTCCTCTTCTCATATTATTTATTATACCTCCCCCATTCAGATACATCGTCCATATATCCCTCTCCATACATTACACTCTCCTACTCATATATATCCCTCTCTACACAAACTCTCCTACTCATATATATATCCCTCTCCATACATTACACTCTCCTACTCATATATATCCCTCTCTACACAAACTCTCCTACTCATATATATATCCCTCTCCATACATTACACTCTCCTACTCATATATATCCCTCTCTACACAAACTCTCCTACTCATATATATATCCCTCTCCATACATTACACTCTCCTACTCATATATATCCCTCTCTACACAAACTCTCCTACTCATATATATATCCCTCTCCATACATTACACTCTCCTACTCATATATATCCCTCTCTACACAAACTCTCCTACTCATATATATATCCCTCTCCATACATTACACTCTCCTACTCATATATATCCCTCTCTACACAAACTCTCCTACTCATATATATATCCCTCTCCATACATTACACTCTCCTACTCATATATATCCCTCTCTACACAAACTCTCCTACTCATATATATATCCCTCTCCATACATTACACTCTCCTACTCATATATATCCCTCTCTACACAAACTCTCCTACTCATATATATATCCCTCTCCATACATTACACTCTCCTACTCATATATATCCCTCTCTACACAAACTCTCCTACTCATATATATATCCCTCTCCATACATTACACTCTCCTACTCATATATATCCCTCTCTACACAAACTCTCCTACTCATATATATATCCCTCTCCATACATTACACTCTCCTACTCATATATATCCCTCTCTACACAAACTCTCCTACTCATATATATATCCCTCTCCATACATTACACTCTCCTACTCATATATATCCCTCTCTACACAAACTCTCCTACTCATATATATATCCCTCTCCATACATTACACTCTCCTACTCATATATATCCCTCTCTACACAAACTCTCCTACTCATATATATATCCCTCTCCATACATTACACTCTCCTACTCATATATATCCCTCTCTACACAAACTCTCCTACTCATATATATATCCCTCTCCATACATTACACTCTCCTACTCATATATATCCCTCTCTACACAAACTCTCCTACTCATATATATATCCCTCTCCATACATTACACTCTCCTACTCATATATATCCCTCTCTACACAAACTCTCCTACTCATATATATATCCCTCTCCATACATTACACTCTCCTACTCATATATATCCCTCTCTACACAAACTCTCCTACTCATATATATATCCCTCTCCATACATTACACTCTCCTACTCATATATATCCCTCTCTACACAAACTCTCCTACTCATATATATATCCCTCTCCATACATTACACTCTCCTACTCATATATATCCCTCTCTACACAAACTCTCCTACTCATATATATATCCCTCTCCATACATTACACTCTCCTACTCATATATATCCCTCTCTACACAAACTCTCCTACTCATATATATATCCCTCTCCATACATTACACTCTCCTGCTCATATATATATCCCTCTCCACACATTATCACCTCTGCCCTTCTTTTATATCCCTCTCCACATTGCATATTATTTCCCCCTTTCTGGCATCTACCTCTCCACACAATACACACTCCAGTTCCACCTCTTTTACCTTACCTGATCCAGCCTCCAGCACTTCCTTCTTTCTTTCAGCTCTCTTGATCCTCTTCCTGCAGTGCCAGTCGGAAGCTCGCCCCCCTCGGCTCGTGTTCCTGGACACTGTAATGTTGTTTAGTGTGACAGGCTGCAGGCTTAAACTGATCTTTACTGACACGGTGAGTAAAAATCAGCTTAAGTCTGGCACTAAACAACATTACAGCATTGCAGCCAGAGGCCTGCCTGCCGCGTACCACCTAACAGAGGGTACCATGGGTTGAGAACCCCTGTTTTAAAGGATAGCATTTGTCTCATTGCCTGACGATACTTGGGTTTTGAGTGATATTTGCAGAATATTCTCAAAACACTGGACATTTGTCTATCGATGTGCCTCTATGGCTTGTCACTGGAGAACACGTTTACTAATCCATCCGTCTCTATCTTAAGCCTTTGAAGGTTCATACTTACTGGGAGTGGCCAAATACAACTCAAACCATTCTGGAGCTGGAGCCATATGATGTGGGATATTGGGAGCTGAAGACACATGATGGAGGATATTGGGAGCTGAAGACACATGATTGGGAATACTGTAGAGGCTGGAGACATATGAATGGGGGAATTACTGAGAGCTGGATACATAAGAATAGGGAATTACTGTGAGCTGGATTGCATATGAAACCTTTTATTTTTCTTGCAGCCCACACAATCTTAGACTTTGATTTTTTGGCCCAGTTGGGGTTTTGAGTTTGACATGCCTGCTTTACAGCAGAGCCACAACGTCTGACCCTAGCTTACAAGTGAACAAGATATTTTATTAGATAATTACAGAAGGCCACAGAAGTTCTCACAGATTAAGTTCATTTAGGCTACAAGAATATCGATCTACATTACTATACTATATGCTGTCCAGAACAATTTTATAAATCCTTAGATAAGACATTGCATAACTGATGCCCGGATCCAGAACTATGGCCGTCTTCCACAGACGGCCGTAATTTGCTGGAAGATAGTTACTGCGCATGCGTAGTAGCTATTGTACGTAATCAATGTATCGTTTTGATACGTAGATTGCGTATATGCGGTCTTTAAGACCGCATATACGCAATCTACATATCGGAAAGATACATTGATTACGTACAATAGCTACTACGCAGGCGCAGTAACTATCTTCCAGCAAATTACGGCCGTCTGTGGAAGACGGCCGTAGTTCTGGATCTGGGCCAATGATATTAATTTTAAAATCTATGGAAATATAGCTTTTAGCACTGCAGCAGAATTTTTTCAAGTATTAGACCAGCTTCATGGCATTTACAATTTTGACATCTTTCGATAGCTGAAAAAACTACGCATGTCATCAGGACTTTGAGATATAGCAGAGACCATGCAGGAAAGACTGTAAAAAGACCTTGGGAAGAGATGTTTTATAAAGTAAGACAGCTATATGGCATTAATAGTTAAGAGATAATATTTTGGTTTATTAGCACTTTTGTGACATTCTCAGTTATATATGAAATGTTCAATGTTTAACACAATTTCTTACTCCTATAAACTGATTTTCTAAACAACTCTACTATAGTTACATATTTACTAAGCCATAAAGCAGAACTTAATGACTTCATGGAAAATGTGGCTTGTTGTCAGAAGGGTCTTAACAGCTACAGTACATTGTTGTTACATTTCTTTAATAACCTGAAATAACAAATGGATCTCTAATATCAGATCCATTGGGAATCCAGTTAGACAAACAGTTACAGACTTGACCAACCAACCATCAGGGATAGGTTTGAACTCCCCCACTCCCCACACACACACAGTTGTTCAACATTAACCAAACTGTAGATTAAACCACATGAGTAATCATATGCATCTCCCAAAATAATTAGGTGAACTATTGTCCAAGCCTTTGAAATAGATGTCATATCTTTGCACTAAGGAGTATTCAAGACCACCCTAGACTTTTTTAACATTAAAAACTGTATTTTCATACTAGCTACAAATTTTCTTTAACCCTGGTCCAACTGTTCAGGGCCTTAGAATTTTCCAGCTCAATCCTGATTTCAACTATGTATAGAGAAATGTTCCTCAACATTTTTCGAAGAAGATATTTCTCTCCTATCCACCGATATGAGACTGGACATTCAGACTCTACTCAGTGTCCTAAATCTCATCATCCTTTTTCCTTCATTATATGTGGAAGTGTCCAGTAAGCTAAAATTTTTGGAGGGATATCCAGACTAATTAATGACAATAACAAAAAAATAACCCTTTTGGGCACCAACCAGTTTGACTTTCAACAAATGATTAAACTATCAAAAAAGAATAAATATATATACAAACAAACATAAAATTAGTTCCTAGTGGGTGGGTCACTATGCTGCTGTTGAAAAACGGCTTGCCACGCCCCAAAAAGAAATTAATTATAAATAAATACAACTGCACTAATAGTTCCACCTCAGGGAATATGATAATTAAAAAACATCAATTAGAAAAGAATCCCACCATCAGGGGCTCTGGTGAATACCTGGCTTGGGATTAGACTCTGCGCCACTGGTCCGGTGTTGTCGGTTTCCGGACCAACGCTGAGCTCGGTGAGTGACAGTACATAACTAGTACGTAGAAGGCATAAATGACCTACTATGCATGCTTCTGCTTCTTAGGTGTGAATATGGTCCACAGTAATATTCTTTGATCTCCTATTCAATGTTCTAGCGGTACTTTAATTAGTAAATCTACTATTCCATTCATAGCTAATCACAAGTCCCATCTATTTCTGTGGAATATATCTTTTTTTTTTTGCACAAATTGTGTGGTGATGTGAATATGGATTTATTTTAATTAATAAAATGTTTAAGATATTTTCTCACATGTTTTTAGAGTCTATGGGAGAAACACAACAGATTTTTTCTATTTGATCTTTTTTACATATCCTATTTCATGAGGTGGAACTATTAGCGCAGTTTTATTTGTTATTTATAATAAATTCCTTATCAATACATTGCCCCATCTTCTTAAACTTAATAAACATAAGCATAACAGGTGAAGAACATGGTAGATTAAGAATGAGTTATCACTATCCCACTTTGTGGGATTAGTTTCCATTGTTGCCCTTTCTGACTGAAGCCTAGGGACTCATTATTCATATCTATATCTAGAATCATTTTTATTTTAATACTCTACATATAAAGTAAAATAAAAATAAAGAATTTAGAAATTATACAGAACCTTGGTTGATATTTTGCACTTTTTTTTGCAGAAATGATTATGAAGGATGATATGAACAATTATATAACTCAGTATTATAATGAGCCCAGCAGTGGTAAGTTTAGAATGTGTGTTTGTCTATATCCATAAAGCAGAATATCAATTTGTACACTTACACTCAATGGCCCAGATCCAGACCCATGCACGCATTACGTCTGTGCGTGGGTCTCTCCGTATGATCGCGTAGCGGCTATACATTCCCCACTTAAGGTAGTAAATCTGGACACTTAGGTGTCCAGATTCATACCTTAAATTTTACGACTAGGTCTGCGACTAGTCGCAACAGGGCTTCCACCACCCCAATACATGGCGGAGATAAGAAACGTAAAACTTTACCCGGCCCCTTTTCCGTACTGGCCGGCATGCGTAATTCCACTGTCAGCCCTTGTTCAGGATCTGGGCCAGTGTTATGGTATAAGGATGAACATGTGACTGTAGGTGAAGTACTATCTCACTTGTTCTATTGATGATGTCTGCATCTTGATTAAACTTCTTGTCAGATTTGATGTGGCGTAATGAATATTTTGGGATTTTATATCATATATTTCTTTCAGAAAGCGGAGTTCCTGGCACTTGCATCATTACTACAACAGCCATTGATGTCCATCATCATCCCAATTTATTATCAGACACGTACTCTGTGGAAGTTCCATTAAACCCAGAACAAACCAGCAGCTCCAGCAGTATAACCTCCCGCAGTGTGTCCAGATCTCCAGAGAGCTCAGAGACGTTAGCACAGAGTATTAGCAGCCAAGTATTCTGCTCCTCAACTGACTGTAGCACCAGAGAAGAATCTACCGACTACTGTCCTCTGGCCCAAACGCTAAGAAATACAGTGAATAATGCTGTGGTACAGGAACTATTATCATCCCTTTCTGATGACACATCCTTAATTCAAAAAGGGCTTGATCCAGCCAACTTGCACTTGGGTAGTACAGTTGGTTTACATAACGCTAGTCCCCGACAGAGGCTAAACATTTATAATAGGGTAAACTGTGAGGGTTATGGCATGTTTAGTGACAGATCAGTAATTCCACTGAATCTCCCGCTTCTAGAAAATAAACATATAAATGCAGAATTAAAATGATGCAAAACTATACTTCCTCAGTGAAACTCGCAGTAGTATTTTTCTCTAAGACTGTAGCCAAATCCTACATATTAAAGAAGACTGTTAGCCAAATAACATTGTTCAGAGCTAAGAAGCAAGTTAGAATGTGTTAGAAACCACTGTGGCCAAACAGGAGCCACCTTCATTAGAAGCCTATACTCATTCTCAGGACATAAACAAATTCCAGAATACCTATTTGTCTGGATTTTAAAATAGAGTTTACAAGATTGACTAAGTAAATGCATGCATTTATACACAATAAAGTTTGGATTCAGAATACCCTACATCTAATGATCTGCTGAACAGATATTTCTGTGTTACTGCAATATCATTGCTTTGATATGTATCCTTTAATCATACCGACAGATTTTGTACAAATGCTGCAATATTTTTGAATGCACAAAAACATTTTGGCATTACTTGAAATTAAAAGTAATAAATTAATCCATACAATTATATATGGTCAGATGTTTGCTTTTATAAAAAAAAAAAACCAACAAACAAAACACTGTCCCAGAAGAAGAAAGCTTAATTGTAAAATGTGTGTCCACTAGTACTACATACATAAATTCAGTGCAATCTAGATTGTGGGTGCTTAAATCCATAGATGTACTAGTCCTAAAATCCAGGCACCTAATTTTTTGGAGAGCTCTTAGCACAGTGGCAGTGGGGATCCAATGACAGATACCTGCTATATGCAGACATTTGTATGGGCAAGGGAAGGTCACTCCCTTCACACAAGCAGACTTATGCCATACCTTAAGCTTTTTTAATTATCCTCACTTAAATTGGGGACAGTTTGAAGTTTTCTTCCCAGCCAACAGCTTTCAATGGTTGTAGGATTTCTAGGTGTTTTTATGTAGAAAGGCAGCTTTTTGACATACATTTCTTACCTGGAGAAAAAAAAGCCTCTTCATTAACAGCACTGGAGTAGATCTTTTTGTTGAGGCTGGATAAAGCGATCCTCTAACAACATATTATAAAGATTCGTAAAATTGGAATCGATCATGTGGATCCACTAAAAGATAAACGGTACCGGTATATCTGGCATGTTCCAGCATCATGTATTATTTCCCTGCTAATCTTATCCCTGGTGATTAGTCACACCTTTTGTGTTGCACAGTTAGAATGGGTATTATAAGTTACATATGACATCATACTATGTTTAGTGCTTTTTCTCTTTTTTTTTTTTTTTGTCCTGGTTTATTATATGATATATGACAATACGATTCACAGTCTGGACTAAGCATTTAAGGTAGCCAGACTGCTGTGAGACTAAAAAGACAGACTAGTAAAATGTTAGATTTCCCGGACTCCTTCAAGGCAGCAGTTAGTTAAAGGGTTAATGCTCCCTTTATCTTGGAGCCCACAGGAAATAAGACGACACCAGGCACTATATAAGACATTTCCCTCCAGAAGTGGCTATGGCCCTAGTACAGTGAGCCCTAAACCCACTAGGAACTTTTAAGCCCTTAGTCTCATACGATCTTATAATACAAGCTCTAATCCATCTAGCTATGGTGGATTTAGAAGCTGCATTCCTTTTTCCCTAAAAAAAGAACAAATAACTGCTTAGATCTTCTAAACATAGCTGTCCTATCCTTAGGACTGTTACTAAGTCTAATGAATTCAATGTGTGCACCAAAAACTTAAGTTGAGGGCATAAGAAGAAGAACTGTCTCTTGATTGACATGAAACTTGCTCATGATTTTAGGTAGGAACTAAGGATTAATCCTAAGTAGATTTCCTAGCTTTAAAGTTTGAGTGTGCCCCTCTAAACTTCTCTGGCCAACTGGATGGGCCAGACAGTTTTGGGCAGACTGGATGGGCCATGTGGTTCTTAGCTGCCGTCACTTTCTATGTTTCTAACTGCCTTAAACGTAAGATCTGCCGTATGTTGCCTCCAAGCCGGTGATTCTTGCATCTGTTGTAATTTTGACTGGTTCTTCCACATGCCACAATCTCCCTTTTACCAGCCTTATAATCTGATCCATGATCAAGAAGAATCCTGATAAATTCTTGTGTGTGTTCCAGTGCCTTCTATTTTGATTCGACTGCAACCAAAATGTTGTGCAAGTAAGGCCACACCATAATTCCTGTTCTTCTTATATAAGAGATGACTGTTGCCAAAAGCTTGGTGAATGTGCATGGGGAAGTGGCCAGACCAAAGGGGAGAGCGGTAAATTGAAAATGTTGATGGAAAATGCTGAATTTTAGACATCGCTAATGATCCTGTAATATTGGTATATGGAATCCATTTTAAATTTCCTCACTTTTAGATATTTGTTTAGGTATCTTAATTCTAAAATGGTCCTGAAGCCTCCCGACCCGTTTTTTCATACTCACCTTGGTACATTTACAATGACTCTTAGCAAAGTGTCCAGACTTTCTCTTAATGCTTTGGTGTCGCCTCTTAAGGAGGGAGCTTGGGATCTCTAGAATTTTTTCATCAGGCCCCAAATTATTTCAGACTGTAACCCCATAGGATAATATCTAGAACCCAACGGTCTGATGTGGAAATTTCCCACATTGCTACAAAGTTTGCCAACCTCTCTCCTACCAGAATACTTATAGAGTTCCTGAAACCTGGCATCATTGAGAAAATTTCCTGAAATCGGCCTTGGACTCTTTACCCCTCTGGCCTCGAAAAAACTGCCTGGAAGTACCTTATCTCTGAAGTAGTTTTTAACTGGCCTGTAAGTTTTAGCTTCTTAAACTCTGAAAAAGAGGCCCTAAACAATTCGCCCCCATAGGAACGTTTAACAGACCTTTCCTGGGGAAGCGAATTAGATTTCCCACCAGAAAATTTGGCAATAATTTCGTCTAACTTAGACCCAAAAAGAAAATTCCCCAAGTAAGGCAATGACAATAATCTATTTTTAGACTAAGAATCAGCAAGCCAGGGTTTAAACCAGAGGGCTCGCCTTGCTACACCATTTGCACTAGCCCTGGCTGCTAATTTAATGGAATCTAATGAAACCTTGCATAAAAATTCTACTGGAAGTTGGACATTCTGAATTCTCTTGACATAATCTACTCTTTTAACCCCTTCTAGTAAGTCAGTCTCCAGGTAGCTGCACCATACCCTCAGAAACCTAGCAGTAACTGCAGAAGCTAATGCGGGTCTAAATGCTGCGCCCACCAACGCATTTTGCTTCCTCAGATCCCCTTATATCTTTTTAATGCTATATATAAAGGCGTTAGTATAGTCTAACGGAAGGGTGGTCCTTCTAAATAGCTACTGTCACATCTACCTTGGGGTGGATCTTCCCAACCATGGATAAAGTTCTGAGGAATGGGGTACATTTTACCCAATAAGGCCTTTTTATTGGGATACTTCCACTCCTCCGCTATGAGATCTTTTTTTTTTTTTTTGTTTTTTTTTGAGCATTTTTTGAGCATTTTTTATTGTAAATTTTTTTATTTTGAGCATTTTTTATTGTGAAACAAAGAGAATGCATTACATATCATCAATCAGAATTTGCATAGGAGAAATACGCATTTTACATCATGCAAATAATTTTCAAGCATATACATACATTTACATCCGTACAAATTATTAAGCAAAAATTTGTTACAGTTCTGCAGTCTGTTATACATTACTATTTGCAAAATTTATAACTGCTTTAGTTCCAGGAGTTGCCTATAGAAGCAAAGCATTACGTCATCTGTATGTGATATCAGGAAATCTCTTACGCTATATTTACTAAACTGTTCTTGTGACTTGTTTTTATGTCTATTTCTAGTTTTGTTTTGTTTTTGTTTTTTGTGAATAACCTTATACCCTTTCCCCCTACCCCACCCTTAACCTAATTCACTTAACTTTGATACAGTTTTAGCAAATCTTACATCTTGCCTGCACAAAGATATCCTCCTGCTACCTACTGCCTCCCTGTATTTACCTCCTGTATAACATGTCATGTACTCTTAACCCGCCAATTTCTCCAGTATATACTCCGATTCATGCCATCTAGACCATATTGCTTCATACTTAGCCATAGCGTTACGTTTGTCATACACATGTCTTTCATGTTCCAAAGTGGAGGACATTAAACGCATCCATTCCATCACAGAGGGAGCCTTGCTTGCCATCCAAGTTCTGGCCACGCATACTTTTGCCATCAGTAGCAAACTATTTATATATTGACGCACCTCACTCCCCACCGCTTCTCGCAATTGCAAACCAAATAAGCATGTTTTCAGTGAGTCTAGCATGCACTCAATGCCAGTACGCACAACACAGTCCCTGACCCCGTCCCAAAATTTCTGAACCTTAGGACATTCCCATAATAAGTAAAAAAAAGAACATTCATCCATTCCACATTTTGGACAGCTTGATGTAACTGCCGGGTCAAACCGCGACAGAACTTGGGGATAAAGATAACACCTATGCGTGACATACAGCTGTATCTGTTGAAATCTATACGAGGTAGAACATTGATAGGAGCTAGCTCGTACCCCATCCCAGTCTTCATCCTCTAACTCTCCCAAATCTCCCTCCCACTTATTTCGTAAAGACGATAACTCGTCTCCCTGTGACCTAACTAACAAGAATGTATACAGAAATGAAATAATTTTTTTATATCCCAGAATCTGCACTTTCCCCTTTATCTTTGAAGGAGCCTCAACTAGCCCATCATCAGATGCAAATTGCGCCGAGAGCGCATGTCTCAATTGCAAATAATGGAAGAAGTATTTACTTGGGACTTGATATTGCTCAGTAATCTGCTCAAATGTCTTTAGTACATTATTATGAAATATCTGCCCCAATGTTGTCACCTCATACCTTTTCCACATGACTGCACCCGCTAAAGTGTGTAATTCCAGGAGATCCTTATTGTTCCACAAGAGAGTGCCAGAGTCCCACCCTTCCTTACCTAAAATCCCAGTCACCCTGTTCCATACTGTTTTAGCCTGCCTGACTATTTCCGTGACCTGTCTCGGATAATTCCCAGCCAACAAACATTGTAATGGAGTGTGATCTTGGCCTGCCTGACCCACCAGTGCCCAGTGTAAGTCCCCATGTGAAGAGTCCGAAACCCAATCTTTCAATAATGCAATCTAGGCAGCCCAGTAGTACAGCTGCATATTAGGGAGCGCCATTCCGCCATCCCCTCTCGCACGACACAGTGTGCTGAATTTGAGACGGGCTCACTTTCCCGCCCATATTAGAGAGATGAAGTATGCACGTAATTTTTTAAAGTGTGTATTAGAAATATATACCGGGGAATTAGCCAAAATATACAATAACTTGGGTTGCACAACCATCTTTATCAAACTTACCCTGCCCATAACAGATAGGGGAAGTCTCCTCCACACTCCGATTTTACCATGCAAGTATTCCAGTTGGGGGGGTCAGATTTAACGGAACATAGTCAGCCATACAATTAGTAACCTGCACCCCCAAATATTTGATCCTACTGGCCCACTGGAGAGGAGGAAATGGAGGGGAGTCTACCGGGGGATCCCCCCGCATTGGGAGAACATGCGACTTGTCCCAATTAATATGCAGGCCAGAGTATCTACCAAATTCCTTCACCACCATTAATAACGCCTTTATTGAGTGATATGGGTCAGCCAGGAACAAAAGGATGTCGTCTGCATAGAGCGCCACCTTCTCTTCCCGTCCCCCAACATTTAACCCTTTTATATCAGTTGTCTGTCTCATGCAGCACGCCAACGGCTCTATCGCCAAAGCGAACAGGGCCGGGGACAACGGGCAACCCTGCCTAGTACCTCGGTACAATGGAAAAGCATCAGAGGTAAAACCATTTACAAGCACTCTGGCCACAGGTTCACAATATAAAAGCTGGAGCCACGCTATGAAGGTATCCCCAAAGCCCATCTGCTCAAGCACTGCCCAAAGGTAAGTCCATTCAATCGAGTCGAACGCCTTAGCGGCGTCTAGCAATACCACCACCGGCTGCACCCAAGACAAATGTTCTAACTGCAAGTGTGAGAAAAGGCGCCGTAAATTGATGCTTGTGGACTTACCCGGCATGAACCCGGTTTGGTCCGGGTGGACAACCTCACTTATCACTCTCTTAAGCCGTATTGCCAATATTTTCGCAAGAATCTTTATATCTGCATTTAATAGAGATATGGGGCGATAGGAATCCACAAATCTCGGATCCTTTCCAGGCTTGGGTATTACTACTATCAATGCCTCTGACATGGATGGTGGCAAATTTTTATGCTCAAATAGCTCATTATACTATTGAAGCAATCGTGGCGCAAAAAAATCTACATGCTTTTTATATAACTCGATGGGAAGGCCGTCTACACCCGGTGCCTTTCTATTGGGAAAAGAAGAAATAGCGCTGGCTATCTCTTCCACTGAAAGAGGCCCATCCAAGTACTCCTTACTATTACCTGTAAGCTGAGGGAGTGAGATTATCGCCAAATAATCCTGTAAATGCTGCGAGGAATAATGTACCTGGCTGCTGTATACTGCTGTAAAATGCTGCACAAAGGTATCTGCTATACCCTCTATTTCGGTCCTCACATCGCCCGCTGCATTAATAATACTAGGCACATTAGCCTTAAAAGTATCCCCTTTAGCAATCCTCGCTAAAATCTGCCTCCCTTATACGCTTCCATAAACTGAGTGTGCGCGCCAAAGAGAAGCCTGCGTTTCGACTTGTCCAACAAGTAATCTGTCCACTCTTTTCTAGCTAGCAGCCACCCCTTTCTATCCTCCTCCCTTTTGGATCGGACATACTGAATTTCCATGACCCTCGCCGTTGTTTCCAGGTCCGCCTCCCTCTCCCTGGATAGGCGCTTAATTACATTAACACTAGTGATTAAAGTCCCCCGCAGAAACGCCTTAAATGCATCCCATACTACAGGTGACTCCACAGTATTAGTATTTTCTGCAAAGTAGCCATCCCATTGCACTAACAAATCACAGCCTGCCCCCTGCCTAGTAAGCCAATATGGGTGAAACCTCCAAAATCTCTGACCTATTTTCAGCCTAGTATCCAGCATCAACAGCAGAGGACAATGATCCGAAACTCCGTGTGTCTTATAGTCAATCAATCGAACCCCATGCAGCAGGGAAGGAGAAACCAAAGCCAGATCAATTCGCGAGAATGAGTTATAAGAGGTGGAAAAGCAGGAATATTGCTCTTTTTGTGGGTTTTGCACTCGCCAAACATCCTCCAACCCCATCTCCGCTACTACTTGTGAAAACATGGTATCAGTTCCCTCTACCACTAAAGCACCTCTCTCACTCCACCTATCTAGTTTAGTATGCATAATATTATTGAAGTCCCCCAAGCACACAACTGGAGCATCAGGCATTCTGGACATGAATTCCCCACATTGTTTCATTACTGCTCCATTATATGGTGGGGGAACATACACAGCCATTATAATATATTGTTGCATATTGATGTGAGCATTTATACAGACAAATCTACCAGAGGAATCAATTTTTTTGTCATGAATTACACAATTTAGCCTCTTATGTAGTAACACCGAGACTCCCCTAGATGATGCAGTATGTGTGGAGTGCACCATTTGCCCAACCCAAGGTTTTTTTAGACTAAGGAGTTTGCCGCCCTCCAAATGTGTCTCAGTTAAACATACTATGTCTGCATTATACGACTTTAATTGACGCATTACCAGACCTCTTTTTACTTTATTATTTAACCCTCTAACATTCCATGTCACAAAATTCAATGATTGCGTCCCCATCCTTCTATTATGTATTGGCAACATATTACGTCATGAGTCACGCATGCAGGAGAAATATTTAATAAATGTAGAAATCGAGGCAGGTACTTTTTACATTTACACAGTTGACTCTGTTAGGAACCCGTATGCAGCAAGACTTATTTATACTGTACCAATATCTTGGATCATTTATTTTTTGAAACTCACTTAACAAAAACGCCCCATTCCCGTCCCTCCCTATACCCACCCTGTATAACCTTCCCCCAACTAAGGTATACCTTACACGTAGCCCAAACATAGAACCCCCTACTGAGCTGCACAAACTTCCACTTTGTTACCTCAGTAGATATCCCCTTTCCGCCTAACCGCTATATACCAAAAAGGGGAGAAAAGAAAGAACAATAAACCCCCTTTAACATCAGTACTCCCAAAAAACCCGTAAGGATGAATTTTACATTTGACATTATATCTTATACATTAGTTTTGTATAGGGGTGACTACACCCGGCTTATAACCACAAAATATACTAACTGCATAATGCTAAAATATACTTTACTAAGTGTAAAATTTTAATCTAGACTTTATCTTACTACAGTCCATGCTTGCAGTTGCGTTGCGTCTTAGTGACCCAGCGGCGCTCTTGCAGGTGCCACTCTATCCAACCATGCAGCCGCTTCTCTGGCAGTCTCAAAAAAGTGTGAAGTCCCATCCGCCACTACACGGAGACGGGCCGGGAACAGCATAGCGTACGGGTACTGTAACTCCCTCAACCGACGCTTGACTTGTATAAACTGCGCTCTGCTTTTCTGGACCTCCATGGAAAAATCCGGAAAAGTTGACACTTTCTGCCCATTGTATTCCAGGGGGCCCTTTGTCCGGGCAAGGCGCAGGACTGAATCTCGATCCTTATAATGTAACAGCTTCACAATAAACGTACGAGGAGGCGCCCCAGGTGGTAGACTTCGCATTGGTATACGGTGGGCCCTCTCCACTACAAACTGTGCTGTGAATTCTTCCCTCCCGTAGGTCTCAATTAGCCATTTTTCCAGAAAGGTTTCAGGGTTGGAGCCCTCCGTTTTCTCTGGGAGGCCCACTAAGCGAATATTGTTCCTCCTGAGTCGCCCCTCCATATCTGTAATCTTCTGCTTACAAAAAGCTACTTGCGAAGATATGTCAAATAGCTTACCCTGCACCGGAGCAGCGCTGTCCTCCAAAGTAGATATTCTATGCTCCGTCTCGTTCACGCGCTCTCTTATACGTTGTAGGTCTTGGCGAAGTAGCGAGAACTCCTCTTGCATCTCTCCAATCTTGTCCGTCACTGTTTTTTCAGACGCCGATATAGCCGCCAGTATTTGCTGCACAGACACCTCTGTTGTAGAAGATTGCGCTTGTGTTGGCTCTGGTGGCACAGGTGATTCCGACGGCACCTGCCGAGCAAATCGCTCCAACCTGGAGGTGGTGGTGGATTGACCGTGCTTCCCCATTAGTTAACCGTAGGTCAATAATAACAGAGAGATATACAAAAAATGTCCAGAAGACAAGGAAAATTCAAGTATCTCAAAGCTGCAGCAGATACTTATATTTCTGTAATTAATATACCTCTACATATATATAGTGTATATGGGGTATAATATATAGGATGAAAAACAGTCATCCTTGTACACAACTTGTGAAGGGTTACTTCCATAGGGGTCTATATATTAACCCAAAGTTTGTTTATACCCAAGACAGTAGGTAGAACAGCATTTTAAGTAAGAAGGAATGTGGCCAAGTCAAAATCAATATTCAGACCTTTAGGGGAGAGTGTTTCTAATTCATGAATCCATTTTGATTCTTCTCTTGAGATGAGAGATAACATGACCCCTCCTCTCCAAGGTTTAGTGACCTTTTTTATCCCTATAAAGGAGAGATTTGCTGGGTTGCAGTTATGGACGGCAGTAAAGTGTATTGGAGCACTATGGGTCAATGTGTTGTTTTTAATATTTCGGATGTGTTCCGCTATTCTCACTTTAAGAGCCCTTGTGGTTCTTCCTACATATTGTAGGCCACAAGGGCAGTGAAGTAGGTAGATCACACCTTCTGTTGTACATGTGATTTTCTCTTTAATTTTATGTTAACGCCCATTTACTGTAGACGTAAAGCTGGTAATGCTTTTTGTAGATTTTTGAGCCGTTGTTTTGCAACTGATGCAATTTAGGCAGTAAAAGAACCCGGGTTTACTTTCATTCAGCCATGAGTTTGGTTCTGTATTCTTAGTTTTCAGTGCACTTGGGACCAGGATGTTTTTTTAGATTGTCTGCATTTTTGAAGGTGATATTTGGTTTCTTAGTTAGATATGGGGCAATTTTTTCATCCTGTAAAAGTATAGGCTAGTGTTTGTTCATAATTTTACGGAGGCATTGGGCTTGACCACTATATTTAGTGATGAATCTCACTGGGTCTGGATTGCTTGGTTCTGAATTTGTTGGTTGTTCCTTCTTTTTAAACCAGAAATCCTTTTCCAAGTTGTGTACCTGTTGATATTGCTTTTCCACACTGGATGGGTCGTAATTACGTTCCAGAAATTTGTTTTTCAAATCATTAGCTTGTTGTTCAAAGGTTTGGATTGTGGAACAATTTCTCCTCATTCTCATGAATTGGCTTTTGGGGATGTTATTGAGCCACCTTGGGTGGTGGTTACTGTGGGCAGGAATGAAGTTATTGCAGTCCACCTTTTTTATGAAAGTTTTAGTCTGAATGGAGTTGTGTTTAATGTATATTTCCAGATCTAGAAACTCAACTCTCTCACTGCTTGTGTTTGCAGTGAAGATCAGGTTATGGTTATTGTTGTTGATGTGATTAATGAATTTATTAAGGTTCTCTGGAGACAGAAAATATGAGGATAGCGCTAGGACCCAGGTCTTCCTCCACCTGTCCCAGGTGTTGTCTGCGCATCTGCATCATTATGGAATGAGGATTTAAAACTCCCGCCAGCCTGCATCTGCAAAACTTCTGTTTACAACTGCATCGAGTTCCCAGCTCCCTGACGAAGCCATAACCAGGCGAAACGCGTAGGAGATTGAATAAGCCCCCCCCCCACCTCCCTATCTTCTGTTCCGCATCATCTTCCAGCATTAACAGCAAATAAAGCTTCATTCTCCGGCGAGGATTAAACCCTGCAGCCAGAAGCTGTATACAGGAAGGAACCAGCGGTTATCAGTGAACCGGAGCCGTGGACCAATACAAGGCACGATAGAGCTCCCCGTAGCCTCAACCCCTTCTTCACCTTACCGGTAAGGACACCATTCTATTCTACCTATTGGGAACACCAGCAGTATTGTTTAAACAGCAGGATTACATATGTAACTAACAATTGGATACTTTTTAATCACAGTGACAGCCGATACACTGTATCTTCAGTAAGGAACGCTGCCATCACTTTGACTACAGGCATTGCTATATACCTATTACAGAGATTGCTATATGTTTGAAAACCCCACTTGTTGGACACTGTATCTAAGAACTATCGGACATATATCTATTCTAAGAGAACCTATTCTACACCAAATAACAACGGTGACTTATGAACTAAAACTTCATGAACTGTCTATATGAACTTTATCCCCTTTACACAGGGTTTTTCTAATAAAGCCTTTATTTTTAACCATAATTTGATTTAAGGGTTTCTATTGGCGCACTAATCTTTTTCTCCCAAACTATCTACACGGGGACGCGAAACTCCCCTATTCTGATTGGCTGCCGACAAAGAATACCCGTTTTTTCCCTCCCCTCCCAGTCACTATAGCAATTTACACTTAACCAGCGCAGGATTTTTCATTTTTCCCCCTCCCAGTCACTATAGCAATTTACACTTAACCAGCGCAGGATTTTTCATTTTTCTATAAACATTTAACGCAGGTTGTTTTTTTTTTATAAAAAAAATGCCACATACATAGCTTGTCAACAGCAGAAGAGTCTTTTATTAACTTAGTGTAGTACTGAAAATGTATATAAAGTGGTTTATTAACAGGCAGCCCAATAAAGTTTAGTATATTAACAATTGGACACAGTTTTATTTTCTCTCATTGGGAATTATCAAAGGCAAGGGAAGACGCTCTTACTGAAATCCTCTGATGAAAACAAATCATTAATTATTCATGATATCTACGTTTCCATCAGGTGGAATTAATATGCTCCTACAAAATTTATTGAGGAAATTGTCTACATGTTGTAAACTGTAAGTGGCTCTGCCTGTGATGTCGCCAGCAGGCAAAGATTCAGGAACAGCATTAAGTACTGGCACTACCACCTGCTTTTCCCAGGAGATTTGGAAAAGGGCAAAAAAGGCGGAAATATCACCAATGGTTGACATGTGTGGACCACATGTGGAAGAACAAAAAAAGCACACAACGAAATAGTATAGCTTTATAGATCATGTGTAAACCTACTCTCCTCCATCAGTTGAAATGCCCTTCATTTCAATATGTAAAAGGTACAATGTTGTATTAAGCTGGGTCAGCATATATGAAACACACATACACTCATGTATTTCATAGATCAACATGCAAAGTTCTTGTTATTTTAAGGCTTTGGGTTTTAAAGAAACATTAGATATCACTAGAAGATAGAATTTTTGGAGCCGATAGTATGAAAGTGTTCTAAGCAAAAGAAAAAGTTAGACTACTGTAAAGAACAATATTATAAATAGGTAAAAGCCAGGGCTTGTTTATCAAATCATTATAGCCGACACACTTCATGATAATTAGGGGGTTATTTCAACAAAACATTTTAAGCATTTGACATGTTTTTTTTTTCACATTTTCGCATTGCTTTTTTTATACTATACACTTGATGTAAAATAGCGATTAACTCACTAAAAAGTAATGTCAACAATGAAAGCACATTGCTGTCAAATCATTTTCCGAATTATTGCCATTCAAAATACTTGCTTAAAACACTATTCAAATGTTGCATTTAAATTTGGTAAATAGATGAAAAGATGCACCACTTGCTCAGTGGGCTTGTGAAAGCTGTTGCTGACATGCACCTAATATTGTGCTTTAATAAAAAAAAAAACTATTGTGTTGAATGAGCTATTCAAATTAAAGGGATAAGCTAAAGGATCACTGGTCCATTCTATTCTTATATCTGTGTAGATTTCCCAATGCCCTTCAAGCGCCTGCTTTAGATTAACTTATAAATTGATTTGAGCAACCACAATTGTGTGTTTTTGTTTGGAAGCATATCTGGCATGGCAGATGAAAGTGGGTACTGTTCCAGATTAGCCATTTTGGAGGCTTTGGGTGCCATCTAAAGTGAGTGAGCTCTCAATTTAAAAAGACATGATATATGACCAAATAAAGGTACTGTGACAGCTTAAGAGTTAGGACCACCATAACAGAGAAGCCTTGTAAGTGAATGGTGGCTTATCATATATTTGTAACAAATGTTTCTGTATTTTAAAAATAGAAAGACATGGCTAGTTACTGGTTAATGCAAGAGTGCTGGGTCACTTTCTCTTATCTGTGTAGATTTCTTCATACCTTTCAAGCTCCTGCTCTAGATTAACTTAGAAATTAATTTTAGCAAACACTGTTGTTTGTGTGTAACTTTCTTTAAAGAAAAAAAAAAATTCTACATGTATAATTAGGCACAAGCAAGCGTTCACATTGTCGTCTAGGAAAATCTTATAGCATTAGATGTACAGTACACATAAAGTTACATTAACATGATATAGTGAAAATGTATAAAATTCAAAACTAGTATCAGTCAGCTGCCACACAGAAAAAAACATGATAAAACTGTCAATTGCTATTGGTTTCAAGTTTACAAATAAGTCTACAAAAGAAAAATTTACCTTAAATAAATCTGCCACTAAACCGTAATCAGAGACCTGGAAGATGGGAGCCTCCGGATCTTTGTTAATGGCAACAATGGTCTAAAAAAAGAAAATAACCAAAGAGATGATCAGAGGAAAAAATATACCACAAAAACACTCAGTAACAGTTTCTAAAGAAAAAAAAGACAAACAGATATCCCTGTCTACCACACAGCATAATGAAGACAAAGATGTACAACATTTTTCTACTGTATATCATACAGGGTCAGTAAAGAAAAGTTTCCTTTTTCACCATTTATTATTAGAATGGTTTGCAGTGTTTATATTTATAACTTTTTGAACCTGCTCTGATGTAAAAAAAAACTGTGACCTGAGATTAATGTTTAAAATGATCCCTGTTATTAGGGAGACGAGTAAAAATGATGTGATAGTATCCATTACCTTGCTATCTTTCATTCCAGCCAGGTGCTGAATAGCTCCAGATATCCCAACAGCAATATACAGCTCCTGCAAGCAATAAGATTATAATGGTCATAAGTAATGTACCTATGTAACAGGAACATGCTACAGTCCAAAAATATGTAGCTAAAACCAAGAAAGAAAAATGGTAAAATGTGATTATGTAGTTCATTTACTTTTTACTTTTACATTATTGTGAAGGTTTTTTTGAGTGATTTTTACATTCATTTAAAGTTTAAATTATTTAAGTTTAAATATTTTTTCTGTTAACTTACTTATGGGGACCCTCAGGCTGTGCAGGCAAAAAAGAGACCATGTAGTTTGGCCTAGTTATATATTTATATGTGTGTGTNTATATATTATTTTATTGTAGCTCACAAAGTCAGTAAATATTGTACACACAAGTTACACACTATAAGGAAAAGCAGTAGTTGAGGAACACTTCTGACCATAAAATTTTAAGCAGATGGGAGGAGGTGGAATGATATCGAGTGGGAGTGATTTTTACATTCTTATTAAGCCCCTTAAAAAGCTCTGGGCTGACAGCCTCTTTCATCCTGAATTATCCAGTTCAGCCTTTAACTGCTGGAGAACAACATTCGCAAATTGATTCGCAATTCCTATGGGGCAGCTGGAAAAAACATTAAATTGCTGTAAAATATTCATGCCTGTGCATTTGGCTGAAAGCAGTTGATGTTCTATTCTCTGGGGATTAAACATAAAAGCAATTTGGCCTGCATGTTCTGGATCCCCTTTAATCCGTTTTATTAACTCTTCTGAAAATGGAATGTCATTAGACACATAGCACAAGAAAGTTCTGTCTTATTGCATGTAGTGATCCCCCCCATGTGTGCATATCTTATACAATAGGTAAAATACAGCATTACCCACACTATCCCTTTACTTCCATGTCAGGACAATTCTTCACATAATCACTACTAATATTCTCCATATCTAATGGTTAGGCAACAACAGGATCCTTTTTTAATCCCAGTACACCATAAATGCCATAAAATATTTCCGCATTAATGAAACAAGTCTAATAGAATAATAATGGTTGACATGAAGAAATGTTCAGTCTATATTATCTGACAACTGTGGGTTGTTCATTTCCTTGTATAGGTGGGAATCAGCACATATCCTAGGTCTGAAATACCTTCCCTCATTGGGTGATCACACACACCACTATTTAGTACCTTCCTGTAAAAAGGAAACGCGTGTACTGTCAAGGATACATTTAAAATGTGCTGAGAACTTTTCAAAAGTACAAAACAAGAAAAAAAACTTATATAACACAAAATAGTTCATAACAATTCATTCAAATAATGATGGATGAAAGCAGCCTCTACTGCATATCTGGTGGAGTCATAAAGAAACATTATAGCAGGCATGGGCAACCTAGAGCACTATAGGTGTTGAGAGAATAAATGTCCCATCATGTTTTGACGGGTATCAGCTAGGTCTATCCTGTTGGCGTACACTGGGGAGTTGTACTACCACACCACCTGCACTACTGAAGGTTATATTAGATCATTATTTCACATTACACTTCATTTAAAATCTGTCTTCATCCAATCATTCTCCTAGCCAGTAGAAATGACCAATGTAGGCTAACTGGACCAAGAGAACCATCTAGAAGCCTTTACAAACATAAAATTAACTTACGGGGGCAACAATCTTTCCTGTCTGTCCAACTTGCATGTCATTAGGAACAAAACCAGCATCTACAGCTGCACGAGAGGCACCAACTGCGGAAGAGAATATGGAAATTAAAATGAATGACAAATTATTTATGATGAAAGAAAGAAAAGCAATTAGTGTATTGTTTTAGTTACACTACTACAGTATTTGTCGCCTTAATTCTGCTGGCATTAGGCAAGAACTGGCTAAAGGAAAGAGACAGAATGTAGTGCACACATGTGGAGCAGAGCACAAGATGGCAGTAGTGATAATGAAAGCTGCGCACCAGATATACAACATATGTATTCTGAAAATTCGGATTTCTCCCAGCCAATTTCGAAGGAGTCATAGCAATCGACCCACAGAGCACTGAGCTTTCAGTGCTCCGTAAAGTAACTAAAAAATAGTTCCCCAGTCCATTCCCTAATTCTTACCCTAACCCAACCTTCCTGGCAGCCTGACCCTACCCCTCCCTTAATTGCAGCCTGACCCTAACCGACCATCTCCCTCAGCCTGACGCTAACCCTCCCTCCCCCGCACAGATAATTTACTCACCTGTCCCTGGTGAGGTGAGCAGCGACGGAGGGATATTGCGGATTCAGAAAGTGAATGTGTGAAGTATGCTAAACGGCATACTCACCCATTCACTAAAAAACAGTAGGAAGAGGTAAGTGTTCCAAATAGAGACATCCGAAAAGGAACTTTCGGATGTCCCTTTTTCGGTAATCACACTTTCTTACTGGAGATTGCAACCGATGAAAGAATGCATTCTAAAAGCATAACTTAGTGGTCTAAACTTCAGTATGCACATGGCACAAATAATCATAGAAAAAAAAGCACAGATTTATAAATGAAGTGTATTCTACGTTGTAATTTAACTCCACATGGGTGTTCTCTCAAAGATGTTTATACCATGTTATGACCAATCAGTAGAAAACTACTTTAATTAGAAATTTAAACAAAACAGAAAAAAAAAACCTTTCAAACTGATTAGAATTGCCATTTTATCACATAAGTTTAAAGGCCTCCTCGCTGCACTCATTAGTAATTTGTTTATTATTAAATGAGTTAAACCAATTTTGTGCTAGGGGTCACAAAAAGTAAAGTAAGTACTGTCAGAGAAAGAACCCCATCAGTAAGATTTCTAGTGCAGACTATAACTGGAAACAAACACATTTTAGCACTACTAACCATTAAAAAAGTAAAAATAAAAAAGCTCTGACTTAAGTAACCAGCAGGAGCGATTTTGAATGTGTGTCATTTTAACCATTTGTAATTTGTATATGTCGAGCAACATGCCTATTTCAGTACTGTTTGTTATTATTCATTATTGCAATCGGTAGGTCTGTAGTTTCTAAAGCATGTAAGACTTTTCACAGGGCAATGCTATCGTATACCTGACAAACACGGCTTGTGGTGCAAACTACATTGCTTTTTATCAAAAGCTATTTCATTTCAACCTGGCCCAACACCCCACCCATATATACACATTTGCAGGTTTCCTATTGTAATTTGTTTTCAGTGTTTAAACTGTACTCGCACACCTTAATATATAATAAGTTTGTACTTTTAAATATCATGTAATTGTGGTATACATGGAATTATTGAGGATGGTATGGGGCTGGGTGCCAATATACCCTAATGGATGATGCTGCCTGTACACTCCTCGGGGTTTCCCAAATAACCCCAGTGGAATTTGAATAACAGGGAGAGATAGGAGAGTTGATGGCGCTTCAGTAGGGTGTACACAAAACAGTTGCAACAAATATTTATTGTAATACCTTCGTAAAAGCAATGATAAAACACAAATGAGCTACAGTAACTACGTAGTACTGATATATTGGGTAAGTAACAAATAATCCACACAAATTAAAGACTGTGCTATGGTGCAATAGATGATACTCAAATCTAGATAAATGATAGTCTGATAGTTGTAGCAGCAAAGTGACTGCAAATGAGCAAAAACACAGTCTTAAAGGCTCTGCCTTGGACGATAAACACTGTCCTGGGAAGGTATGTAAATTGCAATACCTGGATGTCCGCGAGGAGAGGTTGTCTCACTCCTCCAGCGGCAATCTTCTTACGTCCTGGTAGTGCTGCGTTTGGTTCCTGGGTTGAGGGGTAGTTGCGCTGTCTTCCCCGATTCAAGTCGGCGTCCGGTGTTCACGCGCCACAGGCGGCTTCTTAGCAAGACGTCGCGTCTTTGGCAGGGACGCTGTCTTCCCCGATTCGAGTCGGCGTCCGGTGTTCACGCGCCACAGGTGGCTTCTTAGCAAGACGTCTCGTTGGCAGGGACGCTTCAGCTAGGTGGCGCTAGACCGCAACTACGTGCACTGTAGGGGGTCTGCGCTGTTCAGAACGGTACTCAGGCTTGGTAAATAGCAGAGATCTCTGTAGGTGCCTGTATCCCTTTTTTTTTTATTTTTTTTTGGATTATTTGTTACTTACCCAATATATCAGTACTATGTAGTTACTGTAGCTCATTTGTGTTTTATCATTGCTTTTACGAAGGTATTACAATAAATATTTGTTGCAACTGTTTTGTGTACACCCTACTGAAGCGCCATCAACTCTCCTATCTCTCCCTGTTATACATGGAATTATTACTACAAATAGATTTTACTTCATGTGCAAAAAGCAGCATGTAATAATCTGTGCACTGATAGGACGCAGTACTGTGATGTCCTGTACGGTATATACCCCACTGTTCACGCAGACACCCAAGGGCACAAAGAACTCTAGTTGTAATGTTGTCAGCCCCAGAAAGTTTAATTTGAGGGAAAAAATAATAGGTTTGTGTAATCAAAACAAAACACAAACAATAAGAAAGAAATACCTGCAGCATGCAGCTGATCTGCCAGGTCATACAGCAATTTAAAGTTATCCCCACTCTTTAGTCCTCGTCCTAGAAATGAATATAATTAGTGGTGATCACATAATATCTGTAAATCCGGCCACACACACGGTACAGTAATCAGATCGTCCCATTATTGTACAATATATGGCAAGACTATTTACAATCATCTGGTCACATCTCTTCTAATATTTTACACAGAAACATCAATGTAGGGGGTACAGAGTTGGGAAAATACGAAATTATTTGGAGTGTTTCAATATTAATTACTAGATTCCAAAACTTAGTCATGCCTTTCATGGGAACTGCAAGTTTGCCATACTTCTATCTGACAGGGCTTTTAAAGCGAAGCTAGTCAGACATCAAATAATTCAGTGCCAGAGGATACAAATCGGTCCTGGTAACTTACCTCCAGAAATGACAACCTTGGCGCTGGTTAGCTCTGGGCGGTCGCTTTTGGTCAAGCTCTGCTGTAGCCATTCAGATTTCCCAACAAGAGGAGGAGGGGACACTAAGAGATGGAATAAGTATTGTATTATAGAACAGAGCATAAAATATTGTGGTAACATCTGACTGCATTTACTAATGTACATTCAATATTTTCTCTCCAAGTCTAGCAATGTTTTGCAGGATTAATGGAAAATTATGCTACAACTGTCACATGTAAGACGAATAATTAGCTGACAAAATTTACCTCTAACTATAGATGCATTGTCTAACCAGGAATTTTTCTTCTCCTTGTGTAGGCACACTGCACTGATAAAGTTTTACCAGCTCCAAGCAAAACAAACTATTGCAACTGTTTACAGTGTCTCTAAGTGCATGTCAAATGCAGTTTTGCTACTGGAAAATGGAATTTGTTGTTAGTCGCCACTAAATACATTATGGTGACAATGGGGTAGATCCAGAACTAGGTACGCGAGTGTATTTACACCAACCGCTAGCAGAAAAGCGGCCATTACTTACAGCGCATGTGCGCGGCAGATGTTACAACACGTAAATCAGAGGGTAAGGGCCAGTCACGTAACATCATCGTAACTATGTACAAAGGGGCATGCCAGCCATTCGACACCCGTAATTACGCTTCGTAGGCGGGGTGAGGCATTTAAATCGCACAGTATGGTTGTGCTTAGGCGCGTAAGTATGTTCAGCCATTATGGCCGACAGGAGTTACACTTGGAAAAGTTAAGGTAGGGTTTGGAAAGTGTAAAACAGCTGAAGTACGTACAACCGAGGGGAGTGCATAGTAGTTACACTAAACGTAATGGAAACAAAGCTCTGGATCTGGCCCACTGTGAGTATGGGTTGGACAAGGAGCAGTGGAAAGTTAAACTGTTGAGAAGTTCTTCCCCTTTCCAACAAAGCAACTGTATAGTAATCTAAAGCTGCGGTCTTAAGAATTTGCTTGACCTTGCTTTTAGAAGAAAGTCGTCAAGATATGGAACAATGCTCACACCCCTGATCCTTTAGGAGCAGACCAATACTCCCGCAACTTTTGTAAAGATCAAGAAAGTCTGTCATTTAAGTACTTTAGATTTAAAATGGTCCAGAAGGAAATGTCCAACTTTTTACCTGAAACAAACTCTTTTCCCATCTGGGTGTCCAGATGGGGAAGAGAGTAAGGCTTGGCTTAGAGCTCCTTTTTCCGTTCTCAGAGGGAGAAAGGAAGACCTATGGAAAAAAATATGGTACGGGCTCTGCCCTCTAACTCCAGAAATAACCCTGCTCTATCATTGTCAAATTTAGTGCAAGCTCTCCAGGTGGCCGCAAAATGTAGCAGACAAGCTCTCACCTGCTGAA
>WWET01001502.1:13240-29605 GCA_011038615.1 Limnodynastes dumerilii | reverse complement strand
CCCTCACCCGCTGAACCTGCGAAAGAATGGTAGCAACTCTGCTTGTCTGCTGCTCTGGGAGAAGGACACTTGGTACCCCAGAGCTGGAAGCTGACTGAAAAAGGCCCCTTAGAAGGCTCCTTCTGTGCTAGCTTGCTCATGGAAGATCTAGCTCTAGACCTAAAGGCAAATCTGAAGGGACCATATCTAGAACCAGTGACCGGACGACATCTAGGTTTTGAGGTTTAATAGAAGAGAAATACTCTTGCCTCCAGTAGCCTGGGTTATAATTCTGTCCAGTGATGGAGAGAAAATGGAGAGACCCATCAAATGGCAAAGCCTCTAAAGTACACTTGGAGTCTGTGTCTGTATGCCAGGTTTGTAGTTCCAAAATTCGTCTGATCACCATAGATCAGCTTGAAACCTTGGACATAGTCCCAGCATCATAGAAGGCATCAGCAATATATCCTAATGCTTCCTTAGGATGCTCTCCAAGCAGGACCATATCTTCCGTGATAATACCAGACTGCAAACCAGTTCAGACCACTTTTCCAGAGCCCTGCAGCCAAATAAATAATTTTGAGTAGATTATCATATCTTCTATTAATACTCTCTTTGAGAGCTGCAGTTTCAGAAACCATCAAGGTAGTGGATTTTACAGATATGCCACCAGAGCATCAACTCTGGGAGTTTCTTCCTATTTAGCTACCTTTACTAGAGGCAATAGGTAGCAAGGTTCAAATTTCTCAAGGACCATTAACCTTTTTCTCACCTCCTCAACTATTTACAGGGGGAAGAGAGAAGACTTTCCTGGTCCATGACATTTAAGGACTGATGGACAGCGACTAAATCAATTACCATAGCATAAGAACCCATAGTTCCGCACTCTTCGGTAGAGTAAGCCTCTGAATCATGGAAAAGGTCCAAATGAGTAGAGCAACACTTACATGCCCTAGAGGCCGGGTCAATCAACCTCTGTAAAGAGGAGGAATAGAGAGGGATTAGCTGCCCAGCACCTCATCCAACCCATACTCGCAGAGTCCCCCAGATGTATTTAAGAGTAATATAGGTTCTCTAAATCACCGCTATACAGTTAGGACCATGCATATTTACAGTGACACCATTTTTAATAATTTAGACTCTTTACGCCAATGAAATGAGAGAACATTAGTGGAATTGCAGACTTTCAGGTTTAATTCAGGAAGCTTCTTTTTTAAATGGTTTAAATGTAACTGGAGAAAACCGTAAATGTAAATAAACTAATTGTAAATAAAATTTCATTTTAGTGCTGAGCTGGCATTTATGGATGTTACCAATAGTCTTTTTTTTCATAATGTACCAAAATATTGATTTGCCCACTCCTAAAAAATCTCTCTCTCTCTTGATTTGTGGCCTAAGGCACACCTGGAATCAACTATTTTCTATAAGAACCCATAGTTCCGCACTCTTCGGTAGAGTAAGCCTCTGAATCATGGAAAAGGTCCAAATGAGTAGAGCAACACTTACATGCCCTAGAGGCCGGGTCAATCAACCTCTGTAAAGAGGAGGAATAGAGAGGGATTAGCTGCCCAGCACCTCATCCAACCCATACTCGCAGAGTCCCCCAGATGTATTTAAGAGTAATATAGGTTCTCTAAATCACTGCTATACAGTTAGGACCATGCATATTTGTACAGACACAATTTTTTATAATTTTGACTCTTTACGCCAATGAAATTAGAGAACATTAGTGGAATTGCAGACTTTCAGGTTTAATTCAGGAAGCTTCTTTTTAAAATGGTTTAAATGTAACTAGAGAAAACTGTAAATGTAATTTGTAAATTGCCCACACCTGCCCATGAAACAGCTTTTGAGTTAACTGTCTAATTACTTTTGGTCCCTTGCAAAAGAGTGATCTACATATTAATCAGCTGTAATTGCTAACCCCCCCCCCCCTTCCAGTATGGATTTGAATACACTCAAATTAAAGCAGTTAGTATGCTATTTAGCCCATATTCATTTTATACCGATCTTAAATATATTATGGTAAACTGCTAAAATAACAAAAAATGTGTCTGTGTCCAAATATATTATATGGACCCCAACTGTATGTAATACACCAAGGTGCAGGTTTTCAATCCCTTACCATTATCTACACTTGCATTCCCTCCTGAAGTTGAAGCCACCTCAAAAGAAGTTCCTCTGATAGTGAACACTTTTACTGATTCATCACACTTCACAGAGCACAAGGCATTTCCTGGAAAAAACAAGAGCATTGTCATGAGTAGTAGCAATTTGACATCTAAAGGTAACAAAATCACCCCATCATAATACAGCATACACACAAAACCCTATACACAAATAAATAGAATACAGATAAATTGTTATGCTAAACAAAAATACCCAAAAAGTTTTTATAATTCACAATACACCCATCTATTCTATAAACAAAAATAAGAAACCAACCAATAAGTAACTTTGCCCACATAGTTTGCCTCTTAAGGCCTAGAAATAAAGGTTCGTTGTTTCCAAATATCACCCATTGCTACTCATCATCCAAAACAAATGCAGCTCGCTATGGAGGAGAATAAAAACATGATGATAGTTTAAGGAAGACACCATGATGGAAAAGATTTTTTACTTATAAAACTCAGACAACAGGAATGCTGTCACAAACACACTACCTGATTTAATATAATCCCTGACAGCTACACAAAAAGCTATAGTCACCGTTAACTGCTGTTTAATCCCTATAGAATGAGACCATCACTGAAACCTTGCCAGAATTATCTTCATGTTTCCACGTAGCTGGTTCTGCCACTAAATGTCCTCATCTGCAGGCCAGCTGCCATGTTTCTTTCAGGCTCTGCACCATATGGGGCCTATACATTTACCACTGTCTCTACTGTTGGCAAATTGGAGGAGAATCCTCTGAAGGTGGCCACACCTTACATTTATACTTTAATTTTATTGTTCCTTGAATGGTTGAGAGATTTTAACAAAAGACTCCAATATTTTACGTGACATATGCACATTAGAAGATCTGCTTCAAGATAACAAGAAATGCAATTCTCTATTCATTTGGACTCCACTGGAAGTGAAGGATTGCTATTTGTGTGACAGCTGCCCCAGCAAGCCCAGAGCTTTACACCTGGGATATTACCGTAGGAGCTGGATACTGTGTTCTGTCCTCCCACTGGGATTTCTCATCCCGAGGACACGGATCGTATGTTGTTGTGACGAGCTCTCAAAACAGCAGGAAATATTAATATTTAACAAGACATGTGGGGGAAGAGAGCATTTGATATTACTCATTGCAAATGGTCTCGTCAACAACAGTAATGGGGAACTACAGATGGGGAGATTTACTAATTATACTACTTAGCATAACTATACTCAAATCCAGAACTTTAGAAAACTTTACACTTTTAGGATAGTATAATTGGGAGTTAAAGAAAACATAACCCTTCATTACCATTATGTAACGCATTACTAATTTATTTAGAGGTATCAAATAACACATCTGATATAAATCAAAGTTATGCTGTAGGGAAAAAAGTATCACATGTTTCTCCTATTTGTTTATTTTGTACCGTATTTCTCTAATGATCTAAATCACACAAAGGCAATTGAATTGCACATGTATTTAGAACCTCTTTAGCACTTATTTGTACCTATAGGTTCTTAAACCACACACTATTTACTAGAGAGAGCACAATTTGGGATAGAACGGTGTCCTCCCTTGTATGACCACAGTTCCAGAATATCATTGAGGGTAAAAAGAATGAATCATGGAGATAAAATACACAACGGATTTATACTATCTATAAATCCTTCTAACACCCCAGGTAGTGTTGAGGCCCTTTTTATTGCTGCTATAAAATTTTTCAAAGTGCCCATAAAAAAAAAGTACAACCAATGTACAAAACATTTACTAAGGACTGTCCAGACAGTGTAAATACAATCCGCAGAAACACACCACTCTGGATAGGACAGGAAAAAAAGCAGATGTCACCCCTGCAATTGGAGCTGTCTGGGCAGCAGCTGCAGCTTGTACAGTCTCTGCCATTTACCTATGTATTTAAATGTTTTTAATGTTTGCATTTGCAGCTTTTTAAAACCCATTTAAAATATTTTTTTAATCAGTTACATCAAAGTCAGAGCATAGTTGCGGCTGCTATTCTGGCATTAAAAGAAAAAAATATCTTTAAAGGAAAAGTATTTTAATCAGAATTTTATTGATTATATTTTAAAAAAAATTTCTAATATGTAGTTCAGTTATTTGATTTTTTTAGACACAGTCATTTTACCATTGAAATTAACCTGCGCCAATTATTTACACCAAGCCTTGAGATAGTGTATGCTTATCACAGAAGCAAAACACTGGCTCAGCTCCTAATTATATAATCACCAAATAATGAAAAAGGATAGACTACACATAAAAGAAATGAAATCCTCAACAGGCCTAACAAATAATGCCTAACTATATGGATAACATTTTCAAAATAAATCTAACCTGTAAAACAATAAATTGTATACTTTATCAGCCCACAGTCTATATGGTAAGGACAATATCACCTGGCTATCATTACAATCTTTCAGAATGGGTTTAATAATAACAATTATTAAAGTTAAAAGGAAGAAATTTGTATAAAAGAAAAAAAATCACGCTTCTCTTCCTGTTGATGAAACCTTCCCCAAAGGAGGAGTGTCTAGTTTCTTCCAAAATCAAAAGTTAAAAATAAATGGAACATTGCTAAGGGAATGTAACATGGGAGGCCTGTATATGTAAGCGTTATTGAAGTCTGCAACCCGGGCACAGGGTATAAAGTAAAATATTGCTGTATAATTTCTACTTTGTTAATTTTTTTGTAAAATACAGTTGTGCTCTAGGATTTACTTTGTAATGTGCTCTACATGGTTACTAATGATTAAAGGCAGCCAAAGAAATAAAATTTAAATTCTAATAATGCTATTTGAAAGCTTGTATTCCATTGTAAATTAGAAAAAAAAATTCACATTAGTACAGCTGTTATTCCACCGATTAAAAATCAAGCAATATGAACCTTAACATGCTTTAACTGTGTACAGAATTTTGCAAGTGTATTAAAAAAATGTTATCTATTAATTTACAGGTATTTATACAGCGCCAGCAGATTATATAGCGCTTTACAAATTTAGCAATCATTATAACAAGACTGGGTGGTAACAGACAGACTGGGTGGGTAAGAAGGCCCTGCCCGCAAGCTTACACTACAGGATATTCGGGATTGATACATATATCACAATGGACCAGCCAACTTGTATGGTAAAAGTGCTCAGTGCTCTGCATGGTCCAGTCACACAGCAGCGTTAGTAGCAGGACTGAGGGTAATTTTAGTATAGAAAGAAGTGTTTCCAAGTTTGTTTCAAACAGGTAACAACAAGAAAAAGCAAACAGCAAAGTAGTTGTAAATAGGATAGACAAATGTTAAGCAGTAGGTTGGTAAGCTTGACTAAAGAGGGGAGTTATAAAGGAGAGTAGAGGATAGTCTTAATTGGCGAGGAAGGTTATTCCAGAGAGTGGGTGCAGCACAAGAGAGGTCCTGTGACCGGGAATCAGAGCATATGCTTAGTGTAGCGGAGAGCTGTATGTGCTGTAACAATCTGAGAGAGCGAGCTGGGATATAGCTTGAGATGAGTGAGGATATGTATGTGGGTTAAAGTTGTTGATGGCTTTGTATATTAGCAAAAGGATTTTACATTTGATACTGTAATATACAAGCAATGCAGAAACATTAAAAGTTCTGTTTTAGAAAGATTAAGTTTGAGATGACAGGAGGACATCCAGGTTGAAATGTTAGAGAGACATTCAGTTACACGGGCCAACACATCTGGTGAGAGATCAGGAGTGGATAGGTAGATTTGTGTATCTGCATACAGATGATACTGAAAGCCAAATGACTGTATTAGCAGTCCAAGAGAAGTGGTATAGATAAAGAAGGGCAATGAACCTAACATTGGGCTGGATCCAGACCTTGTTAAGTGCATGAACTTAGTTACTCCTGGGCAAAACCATGTTGATTTCAGGGGAGTCATATTTAATCTGCTGCAAACAGTATTAGAGTTGAGAGGTGATGTTTCCTATCCCAAGTTCTTTCTGCTGTGGTATACGGTTTTAGATTACTTTCAAATGATTTCATTTATGTAATGACTGAATTGAACATTGTGACCCTACCAAATTCTTACCTCCCTATGCTTATACACAATGCTTGATCTCTGCACTGTTGTGTCCACTATCCCATAAAATTTGGACCAACCTGTGATTTGTGTTTTTCCCCTGTAACAGCTTATGTAAAAAGTTGGCTATATTTGGACACACGCATCCAAATAGGGGCCATTATGCGATTGATAGGATCTGAAGATGAATTGCACATGTTACAAGACTTTAGTGTGGATCTAGATCCTAAAGATCCAGATTTTGGTACTGTTTAGCATTCTGGCCAGATGGATGCAAATTTCGGTTGGAGAGGGGAAGTATTCTAATTATGCTTTATAGTCTTATGCAGTATAATCACCCCCAAGTGAGGACAGATTGGAAATCTTAGGTTAGGGTCCCGTCCTTGGTGTGTCGTGTGATTGGTGGGGGCACAGTGGGGGATCAGATATGGATTTCCCAGTGGTACTGGCAATTGGTAGTCTGGATTGGGTCTGTTGGATCGATCTGAATCCACTAAGCAATTGTAATTTGATGAATACGTTGTATACCATGCAGGGTTATAGATCTGTCCACAATAGTGATATTGCTGTCAATTGTTATGTAACTATATTGGTATTCTTTCTAAATGTCCAAAAGTGAGAAAAGGCTTTATTTGGCTGCGGTTTCTGCATGGTATTTCACGAAGTGCTACTCTAGTCCCATCAGAGCAGGTTGCAAGAAATACCTTGGAGTCTTTCCAGTTCTCTGCCTGCTGTGTCTTTCGCAAACAAGTGACATTATAAAGCCCAATTGCAGCTTGAGTGCTGTGCGGAGCTAGCCAGGACACAGTGAATACAGCACATGTGTAGTAACAACTCTTCTGTCCTTTGTCTTTAAAGTATCTTGATATGAACTTGATTAGTGCTTGTATAAAGAATGGCTGAATAACACCTCAAGCTAAAGATGTCAGTAAAATCTTGCATATTATCTTCATTTAAACAGATCATTTAAAATGCATTTATTGACACGTTCCAATATTTCTCGCAGCAGACTCTAGTTTGTACCAAGTGAACATTTCCTTTGAAAATATATTGTTTGTTAGAGATTATTGCTTCTGGTCACCGCTTGTATAATTCTACTTTGCCGCCAATCCTGTACTACACTTATGTGAGAGAATTGGAATGCTACTTCCTGAAAAGACAGTTACTGAATGTAAAGTTTTGTTATTTTAATGTGTCTTATTTTTATTCTGTCAAATCAAGTATGACAATAATAATTGCCTCATGACCCTATGTCTGCACCTGTATTACAGCCTCTCAGGTCAAAGAAGAAAATACTTGTCTCCATCAGTGTTAGCAGAGAGGGGTTACAGGCGAGGAGTAGCACAGTAGACAATCTGTAAGCAGGGCTTCGTTTGTTAGGTGGACAGTTTCAAATTAATACTAATTAGCTGCTCTGTGTTTTATTTGCAATGGTGCTGCACTTCAGTTTAGAGTATGACATTCAGTAAAATCCAGTCACCATGGAGACTAGCAGAAAATGGTTGTGGTTTGTTGCCTTAAATTTCCAACAGACTCTAGTAGCAAATGTTTCAACACAAGTTGCCACCCCTCCCTCTATCAGTCAACAGGTAGTGAACATTGCTGTGCACAGTCTCCGTTATCCAAAAGAGCATATCCAATTTGTAATCCAACCTCAAAGCTAAACCATGGACTGGCAAAGGAAATCTGTTAATAACCCAGCTACAGAATGTGAGCTAACTGGTTCTGCTTTAATTGCTTGGCTAATCGCAGGAGGTATGCACATCGCAGTGTGATTGGCTGATGGTGTGCCGATTTGATTGAATGACCTAAAATATACTGAAGTTCCAAAAATGGAATAAATGGCGCCATGGTTCTTTTGTAAGGATTATTTTAAACCCATGAAAAACACCACAATGAAACCATAATGTCTACTAATAAAAAACTGATCTGTACTAAGTCACAGACGACTTAAAATTCTGCCCTGTCGTAGGTGTTGTACAATTTAGTTGGTCTGCTGTTTATATACTTTTATCATGATCTGTGCAATGTATAAATGTGTTGAGTGCTTTTATTGAAGACTTCATTATTTAAAGCCAAATGATGTTTGTGCTTTTTGTGGCATTTACTTATTTATTTTTGGAAGTGGCAGCGATTATATGTGTTCGTATATAAAGTCTCTTGCAGCATGTAAGTGGCTATATGAACACATCACACTGCTAAATTTAGCCCTGTCAAGTAAGCCGTCTCTCTGGGGGATTTGAGCAGTTAACTAAAGGGAAGGATGTAAGCCTGTAAGATGTCACACATATTTAATTGTTCTTATCCCCCAAATTTTCCCTCACTCGAGTTGAACGGTTTTTTTTGTGATCAGGTGCCACATGTGCTTTGCCTTGTCTTAAATCCAACTCCTGCATCCTTCTGCCTTTATTTCCTTTACCTTTTTCTGTAGTTTCTTATTGCACATCATGTAATTGTCTTGAATGTTCTGTATTTTCAGCACCTGAATCATGCCCATGGGCTGAATCGAGACTTAAGTAAGTGCTTGAAATTAGTTACTCCTGGGTTAAACCATGCTGATTGATATGTCATCTGTTGCAAACAGTATTAGAGATGTGAGAGGTGATGTTTCCTCCCAAGTATAAATAACAGTGTGATAGTAAAGCTGGTCAGTATATGTGTGCAGTAAGCAATTCAAAGCTATATCCCTGTATGCAAGGAGTACAATTAACTTGATTCCCCCTGCAATCAACATGGTTTAGCCCAGGAATAACTTTTCTCTCTTAATTAGATGCTCTTTCTTAAGTATGGATCCAGCCCCAGGATCCTAATGTCCTATAGGGCAGGAACAATTACAAGCACCATTTCATTACAAATTGAGATAATAGAGAACCAACTCGAAATGTATGTATGTCTCCTATTTAATAGAGTTCTTTGAACTTGATGTGGTAGATAATTTAAACAAGTAGCACTAAGCTGTATATTGCAGATGTATATTATACCTAGTTATATTGGACCTGATTCACAGATAAGAGTGAGATAGGTGCATGCAAATCCACTCCTAACTCTTCCAGCCCCCAACCCACCCCCCATTTTTAGGTACTTTATGGCACTTACGAGCGCCATAGGGCTACCTTATATCTCCGTGCAATGTCCGTATTGACATTGCACCTCCTCAGCTAATCTAAATACCTCCCACGTCTTCCTAAAATTGCCCTGAGGCGCTCTATGGACGGAAGGACCGCACCTACACTATCTACTTACCGATCTGGTATGTAGATAGCGTAAATGACCTACTACGCATGTGCAGTAGGTCATTTCGCCCAGATATGCACTTAAGAAGCAGAAGCTATTATCCCTAACCCAATGCACAGTAACATGCTGCCTCCCAGTATCCTGAATATAAGATGACACATGTGCACACAGTACACTCACCTTTCCAAACGCTGATGCTCCAGCACAAATGTGAGTGAAACTGAACTGCTTCTGAGCTTCCAAAATCAAGGGAGTCAGCTCCTCTGGAAAATAGAACAATTTCTATTTTTATGTAAAAATCATATAGGTATACTCATGATGATTTTCTAAAAGAAAGGTCAAAAGGAAAGCAGGTGGAAAAAACTGCAGATTTTTTTTTTACCTGGTAGAAAACCCTTGTATGCTTCATTCTGAGCTACAAAAAGTTTAGAAACTCCTTCAACCTTTGCCAACTGCTCTGCTATCTGCAAATATAATAAACTGTGTTATACTGGTTTTGTAAATTATTCTTCTATAATTTCTTGTAAGATACATTTATTGATGAATTTCTCACTCTCACTTTCTCACTGTAGTATGTAAAGCTCCACATGAACTGACAGTTACATTTGTTAAAATGGATCTGAACGTGTCAAAGTATTTTTTTTTGTTTGTAAAAAAAAAATGTTTACATGGCTTCAATCTACAGGGGTGAATACAGTCTTAAACACATTTTTTTTCATGTGCCTGATTTCTCAGTGATAATCAATAAAGAGTGCTTTGTCTTAAAGAGAAGTTATGAAGGTACAATTTAATTATATCTGTACTCTAGGTAAAGAGAACCAGCAAAACATTATTTAAGTTCAGCCTTCTACAACGGTCAGCAAAGCAACATTTGCCATTGTTAACAGAAGGACTATGGCTCCAAAAAATCTACTGGAAAATCGTTATCTTGCAGATAATAATTGAGGGGTTAATCCAGAGAGGATGCAATCTGTAGTCTCTTTCAGTCAGCCAAAGATTTATATTAATCAGATATTTCAGAGAGAAAACAAAAACTATGTGAACTTGCAAACCTGCAAGTATCAGGTTACTCTCTTGCTCAATAACACAACCACCTAGTAGTTGAGATTTCTTAGATTCCATGTGAGAAAGAACAACACTGGAAAGAAGCCTTATTTATATATGATTTCTGATAATAAGTCATGCAGTAGTAAAATAAGTGTGACAAACAGGAGAAAAATATTCTGTAATAGACAAAATCACAGTAAGGCTACAAGATACCCCTTACCTTTGTGCAGTCAGTGCCAGCCACCAAGCAGGACACATCTCCTCCGATTCTCTTTGCTGCAGATATAGCACTGAGAGTGATGGGGGTCACCTGCTGGGTGTCATGTTCAGCAATAACCAGTGTGCTGAGTAACCTGCGCAGGGCAGACGTCTAAAGGGACATAAATTATCAATTTATACACATAAAACATATTGGATCAGGTTAGCAAATGTACAGATGCTTTTATTTGTATTACTTCATCCATTATACTCTCCATTATAGGTTGTTTAATACACACTGTCCTCATAAAATAACCTGGCACATTGCTGAGTTCACATATACGATGTATATCTCACCCTATGGTGAATGCCGGTGCTCAGAGCTCGATACATGTCTGACACAGAGGTGACCGGGACACTGACGCATTAACCGCCCGACAGGAACTAGAGCGCGCAAAATAGACGTCACAGCAATCTGTCAGAGCTCGGAAGAGTCACGTGGTTATAATTTTGTACATAGCCCATACGGTATGTTTCGTCTTCTGATGTGACGCTGATGCTGGACGTGGTGAGAAGAACTGGATCTAGAACACCACTATTATCACTTCTGATCACTGTCATCAGATATTGTATCAAATAACTACATACATTGATTGCGCTATGAGTATATTCCAGTTTATTGATCCAATTAAAACAGCATATGTCCGTAAACCATATACCATATAGAAAAAATTAGAACATTAGCTATATAGAATGTACAGTATAAAAAAAGTAAACAATATGGTCAAATGAATTAAAATAAAAATCAATACAGTCCAGCGCTATTGATATATAATTGACAATATGATTATATCTGGGGCCCCAAATTTCAGATGTCAATGATGTTCTTCCAGGATAATCCAGCAATAAATTAGTTGAACATGATTTTAAGATTATATCTCTAGATAGAGCAAGATGTCCTTTCCAAGTGCAGTTGGATACACACACACTTTTGTAACCACTAATATCTTGTGCAAACAGCCAGAGTAGATGGAAACAATGTTGATATATATATATATATTGTTAGCGGCACAAATGTACTTATATGAGCTGTACTTGCAGGTAAATGTCAGTTCAGCCGATATTGAGCATTCTTTCCTCTAGTTTAAAGTTAAAAGACTCACAGTTCCGTTGTCTGTCTGGCTGTACACCGACGCTGCACTGTCCTCGGCACACTGAGTGCCGCTGTGCTCCGGTGATTAATCCCCTGATACAATGGCCATTATAACGGGTTCCTATGTATTATGGTGCTGCTCCAAGAAAGGAGGGGGACGTATGTTGTACCCCCAAGTGCTCACTCTGTAGAATTGCTCCGATATGCTGTTAGATGATAAAGTGTGCTTTTCCACTCCTTTGCCACTCGTTGTTCTGACGAGTGGTGAAAATCTAGAGATACTGACTTACTGAAGAAACTCGGGTCGGGAGAAACGCGTCTCATTGCATGCTTATGGTGCTGCTCCAAGAAAGGAGGGGGACGTATGTTGTACCCCCAAGTGCTCACTCTGTAGAATTGCTCCGATATGCTGTTAGATGATAAAGTGTGCTTTTCCACTCCTTTGCCACTCGTTGTTCTGACGAGTGGTGAAAATCTAGAGATACTGGATGAACTGGAAGTATGCTGGATGTGGTTAGCATGCACTTAGACGCGTTTCTCCCGAACCGAGTTTCTTCAGTAAGTCAGTATCTCTAGATTTTCACCACTCGTCAGAACAACGAGTGGCAAAGGAGTGGAAAAGCACACTTTATCATCTAACAGCATATCGGAGCAATTCTACAGAGTGAGCACTTGGGGGTACAACATACGTCCCCCTCCTTTCTTGGAGCAGCACCATAATACATAGGAACCCGTTATAATGGCCATTGTATCAGGGGATTAATCACCGGAGCACAGCGGCACTCAGTGTGCCGAGGACAGTGCAGCGTCGGTGTACAGCCAGACAGACAACGGAACTGTGAGTCTTTTAACTTTAAACTAGAGGAAAGAATGCTCAATATCGGCTGAACTGACATTTACCTGCAAGTACAGCTCATATAAGTACATTTGTGCCGCTAACAATATATATATATATCAACATTGTTTCCAACTACTTCCACACACACCTTTATCTTGTAAGATGTTTTAATATTGTGTCATCTGCCTATGCTCATAGGACCAGTATCCAGACCCCCGCACGATACGTACGTGCCGGTGTCTGCCCGACAAATAGAGGGGAGTCACGCCTCTCCCGTGCGGGCTTTATGGCAGCTTACGCTGCTATAAGCCTGCCTTATCTCCATCGTGCATATCAGTGTACAACCGCTGATCCACACCAGTGTGGGATATGCCTCCCACACTGTACAATTAACATGCTTCCCCCCACCCACTTTAGTAGGCAAAGGGGAAGCACAGCCTATTTGCTCGCAAATGGACCCCAACCAGCAGAATTCTCAGGATCTATGCTGAACAGCTTTTACATGGCAAGATGGGGCACCATGCATGATGGGAGGGGGGAGGTATGTAAATTGTAAAGTAAGAGCTTGGTTTAGCCCTTACATATAGTTATTATTTACGTGGAACCAATCTGTAATTGTTAAGGTTGGGTCTTGCCATTGGAAGGCCCATGCAAGTGGAGTGGTGTTCCCTCGCACACACAAGAGTTAGGATCGTGCGGCAATCCACTATTGGACCTACCTTGCTGCTGTCACCATAATTCCGACTGGATCCAGCCCTATATCTATAGGGGGATTAAATCCAGGACTTCTACATCTGGGCAGCTCTTGACATTGAGTACTGCATAGCTACTGATGTTTCTAGTCCCTTCACCTTAGCCTTGTTTGTTCCTGTGCTATTGCCAATAATCTAGTGTGTTTGCTATTATAGCATCCTAGTAGTGGTAGTTTTACCTGTTTACAAATGTTGACTTGTCCTTGTCTTCGCTTCTGTCTTACTCTCAGGTTTTGTTGCTGCTTGTCTGTGTACTGAACCCGGTTATCTGACCATTCTAAGATCCAGAACATTACAGCTCCTGTTTGTCTGTCTCCACTCTGCCACTGGGTTCTCATACCTACTGCAGACCTATTACAGCCAGAGAGTTTTGTGCGCACACATTGGTTTTTATCATGTGAAATTTTTTTAACACTGCACAAAAACATATGCGCAAATCCATGCAATGATCTGTACACATTTGGACATACGCCACCTTATAGTCAAAGAATGGTACAGGGCTTGTCAGCGTTGAGCAAACACATGCAATTGACATACAATGATAAGTTTAAAAATATGCAATATAATAGTTTTATGTGTGTCAAAACAAAGGAAAGAAAATGCCCCAGCAACTCTGCTGTTAACCATAGAAACATAGAAAGTGACGGCAGATAAGAGCCACATGGCCCATCTAGTCTGTCCATTTGTTTATTGAAAACTATACTGACCCTAGACCCTATTTACCCTCAATTTAGTTTACAATTTAGGATATCCTTATATTTATCCCAAGCATGTTTAAACTGTTCTACTGAATTGGCCTCAACCACCTCAGATGGGAGGCTATTCCACTTATCTATCACCCTTTCAGTGAAGTAATTTTTCCACACATTTCCTTTGAATCTACCACCCTCCAGTTTATATTCATGCCCTCGTGTTCTATTTCACCTTTTCTTTTGAAAGATGCTACCATTCTCTAGCCGGTCACAACCCTTGATGTATTTGAAAGCTGCTATCATGTCCCCCCTCTCCCTTCTCTGCTCCAAGCTATACATGTTTAGTTCCTCTAGCCTTTCTTGGTATGATTTGTTACACAGGCCATGGACCATTTTAGTTGCTCTTCTTTGCACAGTCTCTAATGTATTTATGTCTTTCTGGATATATGGCCTCCAGAACTGAACATAGTATTGTAGGTGAGGGCGTACCAATAATTTATAAAGGGGCATCACTACTTCCCTCTTTCTGCTACTAATTCCTCTCCCTATGCAACCAAGCACCTGACTTGTTACCTGACTTGTTACATTGCTTGGCTACATTTAAGTCACTGAAAATAATGACTCCTAGATCCCTTTTTTCCTTGGTAGATTCTAATGTAATCCCATTAAGGAAATATTGAGCCTTTGGGTTTTTGTGGCCTAAGTGCATGATTTTGCATTTTTTGGCATTAAACTGCAGTTGCCATACTCTTGACCATTCCTCCAGTCTACCTAGATCATCCCTCATTTTCTGTACCCCACCAGGCATGTCTACCCTGTTACATATCTTGGTGTCATCTGCAAAAGGCATATTTTCCCCTCAATACCACAGGCAATATCACCTATAAAGATATTAAATAGCACTGGTCCAAGTACAGAACTCTGGGGTACTCCACTGGTTACCTTACCATCCCCAGAAGAGATTCCATTTACTATAACCCTCTGTTGTCTATCCTGTAACCAAGACTGTATCCATGCAACTATCTTTAAGTCCAATTCTAAAGTTTCCAGCTTATTTAACAGTCTTCAATGTGGCACAGTGTCAATAGCATTGCTAAAATCTAGATAAGCTATGATAATGTACAATTTGTTTCTTTAACAGTTTTTACTCCTCCTCCTCCTCCTCCCTGGCAACACTAACGATGGGTAAATCCCATTTGCTGTGTAGGTGCAGGACAGGAAATAAGAAGACCCCAGGATGGTATATAAGGACTGCCCTTTCCTCTTTCCGGTGTCTTTTTATTTCCTGTTCTGTTAGGTGCAGTATAGGGCTTACCTTTTTTTCTTTTTCCTCCGGTCTGTCCTTACGAGGATGGCGGGAGTAGGGGGTGCTGCCGACCCTATGTCCCTTCCAGCAGACTCCGTTCACCGCAGCTGCTTCAGTGAGCGGCCGGAGTCTCTGCCGTGCGCCCCCGGGCCCGTGCGGCAGCAGTGTATGATGTCACTTCCACCCGGAAGTGCTAGCGTTTGGATGATGGCGGGGACAGGAAGTCCACGGGTGCCGCCATCTTCCCGTAGCCCAACGCTAAACGGCGTGCTGGACGCCTACAGACAGCCTCTGCCTACTTAAGGCAAGCTGCTCTTCACCAAGACGTCGGCGAGAGTCTCCAGAAAGGGACAACCATGTCTGAAGACAAACGGCAGCCGACCAGGAGGTCAGGGTGAGTGTAAAAATATTTTTTCCTATAGTTTGTTAGATAGTTAGATTTTTTTTTCTTATTAGTTAGCTAGTAAGTTTACCTATAGGCAGTTAGGAAGTTAGAATAGTTAGGTAGATATATATATAGCGTATATATGTATGTACTAGTCTTTGTTTTTTTTTTCTTTCAATATCTTGTACATTGTTACACCCCTAGCACTTTGTACCGTAGGTCTGAGGCCAGTAAGGGGAAGAGAGATTCTGATTCTTCAAAGGAGTCCAAGTCAAAAACAACTATTGTTTCTAAGTGTATAGCCTGTGACACCGTGCTACCTGAGAACCATAATTCTAAGACATGTATGCAGTGTCTGTCCTTACAACATGAACAGCCATCCCCTCAAATGCAGCAATTTCTTAATATGCTTCGCACTACACTATCGGACACTATCCTTACTAAGGATGATTTACATAGAGTCTCACACAAACGTCCTAGGTCTGTGGCATCAGAGCAGTCAGAAGGATCAGTGGAGGAAGGTATGGTTTTGTCAGGGGACTCTGCTGCATCTGATGAGGAGTCTACAGCTTATCAGGAGGAA
>WWET01001501.1:311207-321908 GCA_011038615.1 Limnodynastes dumerilii | reverse complement strand
ACCCTATAAAATTGGCTTTTGGGGACAGATTTCAGCCACTGTGGGTGGTGGCTACTTTCTTGGGGGATAAACGAATTAGCATCGGTTTCTTTCTTATATATTTTGGTCTCCAGTCTATCTCCCTCTCTAAATATCGTTAAGTCCAAAAAATCTACTTTTGTTTCGTTTATGACGAAACTAAGTTTTATCCCCCAATCATTTTCATTTAAATGTGTACAGAAAGTATCAAGCGACTCTCTTCCCCCCTTCCATAAAAAGAACACGTCATCGATATATCTGCAATAATTCATCATAAGATCATCAATGTTGGGGTAAGTGTACACATGGAGCTCCTCCCATCGGGACATATACAAATTCGCATATGGGGGCGCGAATTTCGTCCCCATCGCTGTGCCCGCTTCCTGCCTATAGTGCACCCCTTCAAATATAAAACAATTGTTTTTGAGGATAAGTTCTATGCTCCTCAAAACAAAATCTTTCCTCTGTTCTTCCATTTCTGACTTATCCAGTGCCCATTGGACTGCATCAATACCTTTCTGATGCTGAATAATTGTATAGAGGGAGCTTACATCTGCCGTTACCAGATGTAAGCTCCCCCCAATTTTACACGTTTCAAGTTTCCTTATGAAATGGCCTGTATCTTTAAGATAAGCTCTGATGCTACTCATATAAGGTTGTAAGGAAAAATCGACCATTTCAGAAAGGTTGGCCGTCACTGATCCCACCCCCGAGACTATAGGCCTCCCTGGGGGTGCTACTGGGTCCTTATGGACTTTTGGAAGTGTATAAAAAACCGGAATATTCGGTTTTTCCACAACCAAAAAATCCCTTTCCTTAACTGTCAGAACCCCTTTCTTCACAAACTCCTCCACCAGGGTTTTAACCTTTATTTTGATTGAATTAGTAGGGTTACTCTTCAGTTGTTTATATGTCTTCTCGTCTTCCAACAAGTCCATACACATTTTTCTATAGTTGTCCTGTCCTAACACCACTATACTTCCCCCTTTGTCACTCGGTTTTACAACAAATTCTTTCTTTTTAGAAAATTCTTTTAGAATTGTTCGTTCCTGCTTCGTCATATTATTCTTTTCTAACTTTTGGTTAATACATGCAAAATCCTTTTGAACTAACTCATTGAATGTGTTTATCCAATTCCTTTTCATGTGGTGAGGAAAGAAGGTTGATTTCTTTTTAACAGAACAGAAAGAAACCATTTTGAATAAAGGATTTTTCAGATGCGGCAATTGCCAAATGTGTAAATGTACCAAACCAGTGGGGAAAAAAACTACCTCATATGGAGAACCCAAGACAGGAAAAGAGATACCCATCAAAGATTTCCTGACATGTGATTCTAGGAACTGCATCTATATCATTGAATGCAGTTGCCCTCTTCAGTACATAGGGAAGACCTCACGTAAATTGAAAGAGAGATGGGGCGAACATGTGAGAAAGATCAAAAAGGGAGACCCCACACACCCTCTGTCGGAGCACTTCAGAAAGTTCCACAATAAAGAAGCAGCAGATATTAAGAAATGTATAGGTATTTGTAAAATCACGGGGAATTGGAGGAATGGTGATGTGGAAACATCACTAGCCAAAAAAGAAATGGAAGTGATTTTTAATAATGGCACTATGCATCCGGCGGGTCTTAACAACCATTTTGAATTAAAGTGGTTTTTGGAATAGTCATACAAATTATTGTTTGAAAAATTGTTTGGGAACTAAGCAGGTTTCCACAATTAGAACTATTGGAGGGGAAGACTGTTTATTTCATTTTGTTTATTCTGTACATTTTGTTCATTTTTGTTTATCTTGTTTTTTCTGATACAAGTACAGTAATACCACTGGAGATGATACGCATAATAATTTTTTCATGGCATCACTCCCTCACCAATTTCATACCTATGTGAGTAAGGGGATTATTTGTCACCAATGTCAGTATTCAGCAACGTTTCTTGATTGGAGAGAAAAAATAAAGGGGGAGTTTTCAAGGAAGAAGTAAGGACTAAAGAGTAAGTGTGGGGAGAGGCAGTGAGAGCCGTTATGTTATATGTTATTTGTTATTTTGTTAAAAACACCAGCACTGAGTTTTTTACCTTACAGTAGTCAAAGGGTTAATATGGAATAAGATAGTGAGGGTCTCCGTCCTGTTAGAAGGACCAGCATTGAGCAATGTTATCTAGAAGAACGAACAGCGGTCAAAGGGTTAACACAAGATGAATGACACGTAGGAGGAAGGAAGGATTTTTAAGGGAGGAGGAAAGTTACCCGCACATACACCTTGAGAAAGAATCCTAACGGATTTGAAACGCGTTGGTGCTGCGGGTAACGATTTGGCAGTCTATTTTATCCATTTTGTTCCCCACTATTCCCCTATCCTCTCACCTACCTAGCAATTTAGGAAAAGGGCCCTTATTCCTTCACTGCGGTGGTTTAAAGGTGTTATAGATCTGTGAGGAAAGGGAGGTGGGAACGGCTGAATAGGAAGGGGTTCCTTTCCCCCAAATCCCCGTGTGCAGGGGTGAAATAATTGCAAAGTTTTTAAGAAATCGTTTTATTGTGAATAAATGCTTTGAAACCACGCTGTATTCGGCAATTAATACAATCTGATACGGGTATCTGAGTCCAATTGAGGGAAGATATCCTGAAAGAATCGAGGGGAAGGAAGGAGGTAGATGATCGACGTTTGGACCTAATTGGATTAAGCACCTGGAGAACGTTGATTGCAGCTTTGGATCCACTGTGAAGGACCTGAAAGGAAGGAGAAAAGACATAGAATCACGGCTATACTACAAGAGGAGATCTATGTAAGTGCATTGGTATAGCTATTACTTACCTGCATAATTACCGTCTGCACTATCCTGCTTGTTTGCTGTGTTTTGGTGTCCGGTGTTGGAGAGAGGGGGAGAACGGGCAGCTGGAGTTTTCCTGCACCTGGTGAAGTGTCTGCAAAAAGAAAAAGGGATTTTTTTTGAATACAGCTACGTTACAAGAGGAGATTAATGCGATAAAATCAAGACACACAAAGTGTGAGTATAATTCCACCTTGATTGTACTCCATTACTTGTGGCATTCTGCACTAGATGTCTTTGTATTCTTTTGTGGGGACATTGTGAATGTGACGGGAGGTTGCTGTTGGAGACCACGGGGAGACGCAGCTTGGTGAAACCAACACATTCAGAGACATAAACCAAGAGATAAAGAAAGTAAGCATTGGAAAAAAGGCAGCGTGATATAGGAGTTAAGACAGTCTTCATATTGTATGTTATTTTTTCCTTTCTATGGTTCCCCTGCTGAAAAATTGGAGACGAATTTAAAGCCAGGAATCCTCCAATAGGACTCATACAAAAGGAACATATTAAGAAGATCGGGACGTTTGTGAGTGATCCTCTGATCTGTTTATGCCATATTGTTACAGACATTTGAAGATTTGGAAAGAGAACTACTGTTTTATTTGTGTATATATTTTCCGTTTAAGGGGCGCTGTAAATTCACTGGGGTTTTTTTTTTGGATTTATAATTTGATGATCTGTATTTAGGTGCAGATTGCATTGGGTGCTTTGTGTGATACCCTGTACCCCGGCCTTATAGCTGACCTAGGGTCGCAACCGACAGGATACTTTTCTCTTCTTTTCCATGTATAGTTCACTATGTGTAATAGCCCAATGTACTGCCTCCAATCCCTGTTGATGGGGAATGGACGTGTACAAACTGCAGACATCTATGGTGGCTAGGATGGTATCCACATGTATGTTGGTCTGTGTCGCCAATTTGTTAAGGAAAACGGTCGTGTCACACAAATATGATGAAATTTGTTGTACAATTGGTTGAAACAAGGAATCCAACCATACCGCAATTTTTTGAAACAACCCCCCCCCCCCCGGGACGGTGGGGGCACGGGTGGGTGTGCCGCATCCTTGTGGATTTTTGGAACAGTGTATAACACCGGAGTTATTGGGTGAGTAGTAGTAAGAAACGTTTTTAGTTCATTGTCAGTAGTAGTAAGAAACTTTGTTAGTTCATTGTCAATGATGTCATTCTGTAAAGCCGTCGTAAGGATGTCATCCAACTCCCTTTTATATTCCTTGGTGGGATCACGGTGTAATTTGAGATACACACTTGTGTCTTCCAATTGGCAATTTATTTCTTGTATATAGTTGTCCCTATTTTGTATGACAAGGGCCCCCCTCCTTGTCTGCGGGGCGGATAACAATACTTTGGTCGTGGCTTAGTCGATTTAAAGCTTGCCATTCTCGGGGAGTAAAATTGTTATTAATCTGGGGTATCTCGCTGTATGGTCCCAACTGGCTCACATATCTTGTGAATGCCTTTATGGATGGATTAGTCGAGGGAGGATCAAAATGGGATTTGGCTCGAAATGGATTGATTGGAGTATTGGAGGTAGAAGCAGAGTCCTTAAAGTATTCTTTAAGTTTGATGGTGCGGTGAAGACGGGTGGTGTCAATATCCCATTGGAGACTGTCTGTTTTATTCGTCGGTACAAATGTGAGGCCCTTATTTAGTACCTTTATTTCATCAGTAGTTAAGGCCCTTGAAGAGATATTATGAATTAAAGATGTCTCCGTTCCCTTCTTCTGTCTCTGCCACTGACCGCCTCTCCTCGTCTGATGGCTAGGCCGCCTTGCGACCTTGTGGTAACCCCTAAAGGGGGACGCTGAGTGGAAATAGGGGCAGATGTATCAGTATCGTCTGATCCCGTATTGGATTGATCAGTATCAGTGAGTGTTCCCACTCTTCTTCTGTATGTTCTATATCTGATTGGTCGCTTAATTTCCGTACCTGTGAGCCATGGATATACCCTTAGTTCGGCATAATCTGCCACAACCGCCTCACATTTCTGTTTTTTGTAATTAATAAGATCTTGTTTAAATTTTTCTATATTGGTTTCCAACTTGGTGATCCATTCGGTATTAGTATCCGCTAGAAGTATCGGTTTATATTCACTTTCCAATTTGTTGTATAATTCATTAGCTTTTGTCATGACTGTTTTGGATTCTTCTATAACCAAGAGAATGAGGTCCTGAGAGCATTTGTTGAGTATTGCTACCCAACGGCGACAAAATGCTGGATTATTCTTTCCAATTGTGGGGGTATTGTTCACCCTAAATCCTTTTGGGATCATTTTATCTCTAAAATAATCCGACAGGGTGACCCCATGCAACAGATAGCTGATCTCCTTCTTTTTAGCTTTAAGTAGTTCTCTATATCTTTCTTGGTTATTAATTTCTCCACCACTCTCCACTAGTCTTTCTTTAAACAGGATGTCCTCCACTTCATTTTCAGAGTAGGAGAAAGTTTCTCCCACTGGTAGTATTGACCGCGGTCTGCATGCAGCTGGTTCCATAGTTTGAGATAATTCATCGTTGGTAGACATGGTAAAAAGAGGGGTGCTCAGTTACAGTGTAATTTCGAAGGTTATACACTGATAAATAAATAGTCCAAATTACTGGCACTCCCTGTATCTATTGTAGCATAGGTATGTTGCTCAGGTGCTGCTCCCCTTATGGTTTTCTGCCATATGAATATATCGTAAAACAGGAGGCACTTGGAGGCTAATAGTCAAATAAAAAGTCAAAGGATGCTTGCCATGACGTCATCAGAGCGGGCCGGAGGCAGCCGACGCCGTCGACCACGCGGCCACCAGCTGTGGGTGTTCAAAATTGGGGGTAAGTCTATATAGTTCATTCACTTTGTACACTGTTGTTATAATTTCCCTGATGAAAAGCTAGTAAAGCTTGAAACGTTGGAACATTTGGCTGTTTGACTTTTTATTTGACTATTAGCCTCTGAGTGCCTCCTGTTTTATGATATATTCATATGGCAGAAAACCATAAGGGTAGCAGCACCTGAGCAACATACCTATGCTACAATAGATACAGGGAGTGCCGGTAATTTGGACTATTTATTTATCAGTGTATAACCTTCGAAATTACACTGTAACTGAGCACCCCTCTTTTTACCATGTCTACCAACGATGAATTATCTCAAACTATGGAACCAGCTGCATGCAGACCGCGGTCAATACTACCAGTGGGAGAAACTTTCTCCTACTCTGAAAATGAAGTGGAGGACATCCTGTTTAAAGAAAGACTAGTGGAGAGTGGTGGAGAAATTAATAACCAAGAAAGATATAGAGAACTACTTAAAGCTAAAAAGAAGGAGATCAGCTATCTGTTGCATGGGGTCACCCTGTCGGATTATTTTAGAGATAAAATGATCCCAAAAGGATTTAGGGTGAACAATACCCCCACAATTGGAAAGAATAATCCAGCATTTTGTCGCCGTTGGGTAGCAATACTCAACAAATGCTCTCAGGACCTCATTCTCTTGGTTATAGAAGAATCCAAAACAGTCATGACAAAAGCTAATGAATTATACAACAAATTGGAAAGTGAATATAAACCGATACTTCTAGCGGATACTAATACCGAATGGATCACCAAGTTGGAAACCAATATAGAAAAATTTAAACAAGATCTTATTAATTACAAAAAACAGAAATGTGAGGCGGTTGTGGCAGATTATGCCGAACTAAGGGTATATCCATGGCTCACAGGTACGGAAATTAAGCGACCAATCAGATATAGAACATACAGAAGAAGAGTGGGAACACTCACTGATACTGATCAATCCAATACGGGATCAGACGATACTGATACATCTGCCCCTATTTCCACTCAGCCTGACACCGGGACGTAATACGTACACTACGTATTACGTACACTGCGATGACCCCAGAAAATGGCACCAGTGAAGAGACATGCTTACGAGGCACAATTCAAACTGCAGACTATCAGTTACGCGGTTGCAAATGGGAACAGATCAGCTGCGAAAGAATTCAACATCAATGAATCTATGGTTCAGAAGTGGAGGAAGCAAGAAAATGAACTGCGCCAAGTTAAGAAGACAAAACAGAGTTTCCACGGGAACAAAGCAAGGTGGCCACAGTTAGAAGACCAACTTGAACAATGGATTATTGAACAAAGAACAGCCAGGAGAAGCGTCTCTGCAGTCACCAATAGACTGAAGGCAACAACGAGAGCACAAGACATGAGGATCGAACACTTTCAAGGAGGTCCGTCTTGGTGCTTTCGCTTTATGAAAAGGCGTCATATCTCCATCCTCGCAAGGACTACCGTGGCGCAGCAACTGCCAGCAGATTACAAAAAAACTGTCAATCTTCCGCACCTACTGCAGTAACAAGATTACCGGCAAAGAGATCCAGCCCAACCACATCACCAACATGAACGAGGTCCCCCTCACTTTTGACATCCCCGTGAACTATACTGTGGAGAAAAAGGGGAGCAGCACGTCATTGATACGCACCACGGGGCATGAGAAGTCGGCTTTCACTGTTGTTCTTGGTTGCCACGGTAATGGACAGAAGCTACCACCTATGGTCATTTTTAAGAGGAAGACGCTGCCAAAAGAAAAGTTTCCAGTCGGAGTCATTGTTAAGGCCAATCAAAAGGGCTGGATGGACAAGGACAAAATGAGAGATTTGCTGAGAGAGGTATATGTAAAGAGACCGGATGGTTTTTTCCACGCATCACCGTCCCTGTTGATCTGCGACTCGAAGTGCCCATCTCACCGATACTGTGGAAAACCAAGTGAGGCAAATGAATTCGGAGCTTGCCATCATTCCGGGAGGATTAACAAAAGAACTCCAACCGCTGGACATTGGTGTAAACAAGGTGTTCAAAGTGAAGTTGCGAGCAGCGTGGGAGCAATGAATGACAGACGGCGAACATACCTTTACTAACACTGGGAGGCAGCGCCGGGCGAGTTACGCCACCATATGTGAATGGATCGTGGATGCCTGGGCTAAGGTATCTGCCTTAACTGTTGTCCGAGCTTTCGTGAAAGCCGGTATCATTGCTGAACAGCCACCTGGTAACGAGACTGACTCCGACAATGATGAAAGGGAACCCGGCATGTTTGACAGCGAAATTGCCCAGCTGTTCAATTCGGACACAGAAGATGAGGAGTTTGATGGATTTGTGGGAGAAGATTGATTAAAAAATAATTTGAGTGTATTGTTAAATACCTAGTAGAATAAAGTTCCACCAAACTCAATGTTTTGCTTCCGTTACCTTTTTTTACCGTTTTAGCATGCGTCTTATGTATGGGTCAAGTACAGAAATAGACCACATAATTGAAATCTTGCGGTTTAACACGTCTGATTAAGGTTTCCCACATTGGGCCTGATCCAGACTTACGCTGCCCGTGGATCGGGCGTCCGTAGCTACAGCATAGTAACACTGGAGGAGGTGTCCCCCAGCATTACTACGCTGAGGTTAGTGTAGGTAGGCGGGGGAGGGAGGGTAATGAGGCTGGGAGGGCAGCGTTATCGTACTAACGCCGCTGTCCCAGCGTATTTACACTCCCTTACTCCGGCTAAAGTTAGGGTAGCCTTCAACCAGCGTAAGGGAGTGTAAATACGATGGGGCAAGGGGAGTTTCAGGGGTTGTCCCACAATGTAACGCTGAGCGCTACATCGTAGGTCTGGATCAGGCCCATTGACACTAAATTTTGAGACCTTTGAAACTTCACCACTGAAACTCCAAAAAGCAATGAAATTACAACATTAAGGCTGCAGTCTTAATGGACGTGTTCCTTAAGCAATACAGACATGGTATACCATCACATCCTGTGGTTAACTGCAGATTCAGCACTATCATGGAGTGAGATTGCTGTCACTCACAAAATGGTGGAGTTACCAAGTCACAGATTTGTGTTTTAGATTTTACACAGAATGGAAAAAATACAGTGGGTACACTGGTTATAATGTAGGGGTGAGGAAGGCACTGAAACAGCTGCAACCACAATGGTCATAAAGTGACGAACACTCTCAATCTGCTATAAAAAGCTGGGGTATGATAAGAAGTAGCCCCATTATGTTAATTTCAAAGCAGAACAGGGGAACTGGGAATTGATGCAAAGCTCTACCTCTGAATATACGCATGCCATCTATGCAACTGGAATTTACAGAATTTCTGAAAAACTACTCGCACAAAATATAGTCTTAGGATGCTTCTGAGTCCTGGTTTAAAAATGGCAATTTATTTAACAATATGTAAAGGTGAAGCTACACATACCAGTTCACTTTGAAATAAGTCCTAACCATCTATAGAACCTTTAATTTTCTCCAGTATGTGCATTTTTTTTCTCTGTGAACATTTCAATCCTCTACATAATCTCTGTCACGGTCTACGGCGGCAAGTGCTGCACTTACCTGACCACTAGCCGTCTGGCAGCAGTTTCCACACTATGTGCCACTCTCCAGCCCTCCAGAGATTTCTGTATAAGTCTTTATTAAAGCATGTGTGCTTGTGTCTGGGATTAGGCATCGGCATCATTACCTCTCTGGTGCATGGGCGTCGCCATCTTGCCTCCTATCAGGTGATTCCCAGCAGCCACTCAGGTGCTCCTCTGCGCACACATGATTCCTCCAGCCAATCTGTGCACTGGGCGGACTATTTAAACTCTGTGCACAGTCCATGCTGTGCCCAGATCAACTTGGTCTTCTAGGAACTACTTGTTCTTTCTAGGTGCCTGGCTGTCTTAATATTGTCTCCTGATTCTGCCTGCTGATTCTGCCTGCTGATCCTGGTGCTCCTTCAACCCTGACCTGCCTGCCTTGCATCGTGGCACCACTGGTGCCTGGATCTCTGCTCCTGCAATCTGGTAATCCTGACCTGCCTGCCTGCCTTGCATTGTGGCACCACTGGTCCCAGCAGTACCTGGTAACCCTGAACTGTCTGCCTATTGCATTAAAGTCAAGTCGGCCTATTGCATTCAAATCAAGTCTGCCTTGTATTTGGTTTAAGTCATTGTTGCTATACAGTTTTCCAGCCTATTCCATTCAAGTCAAGTCTGTCTTGTATCTGGTTCAAGTCACTGTGTCTGCCTAGCATCTGGTTCAAGTCACTGTTGCTATTCAGTTTAGCCTACTGTTACTACCCAGTCAAGGCTGCCTAGCATCAAGCTCAAGCATTCTGTTGCTATACAGTTTAGTCTACCGTTGCTACCCAGTCCTGTCTAATCCATTGCCTGGTCTCAAGCCCTGGTCCTGCCATCCTGGTCCTGCTGTCCTGGTCTCATCATCCTGGCCCTGCCGTCCCGGTTCCACTGGCCTGGGTCCTTTTCTGGTTCCAGTTACTGTGGTCCTCGCAGTCCGGTCCAGTAGCCTTGCGATCCAGCCCGTACCAGTAACCCAGCACGCCAGTCAGGCGCAAGCCAGCACGCCCATCTGGCGTAACCTGGTCCTGTCTTCACACCAGCCTGGCGCAACCCAGTACGCCAATCCGGCGCAACCTGGTCCTGTCTTCACGCCAGTCCGGTCCTGTCTTCACGCCAGTACGGCGCACCCCAGCACGCCAACCCGGCGCAACCCAGCACTGTCTTCACTCCAGTCCTGGTACAGCTTGCTTCTGACGTAATTGTGAATGTATGGGCCATTCACATATGTGTCACGTAAATACTTACGTGTGGGCATGCCAATTTTACGTGAGTCAAAAATACGTCTGAAATACGTTAAGTAGGTGGGGGTTTGTATTTAAAGTGTACAGTATGGGCGTGCTTAGATGCGTAAATATGTGTTACCCATACGTACATGTGCGGATCACTGCGGTTACGGTGGCAAAAGTTAAGGTAGGGTTTGAAAAGCGTATCTTGACA
>WWET01001501.1:291088-309105 GCA_011038615.1 Limnodynastes dumerilii | reverse complement strand
CATGTTTATGGGGGAGGGGTGTGTGTTTGGTGTAGTGTGAGGGAGGGGTGTAGTGTAAGGTGTAGTGTAGTGTAAGGAGGGGTATGGGTATGTGTGAAGTATAGTACAGATAGAGGACGCACACAATAGTGAGGAATGATAGACTTACAGTTACAGACTTACCCCTGTGGTGTCTTGGCTGCAGGTCCTGGCAGATCAAGTGGAGGCTACATGTTTATGGGGGAGGGGTGTGTGTTTGGTGTAGTGTGAGGGAGGGGTGTAGTGTAAGGAGGGGTGTAGTGTAAGGAGGGGTATGGGTATGTGTGAAGTATAGTACAGATAGAGGACGCACACAATAGTGAGGAATGATAGACTTACAGTTACAGACTTACCCCTGTGGTGTCTTGGCTGCAGGTCCTGGCAGATCAGCTGAAGTGGAGGCTTGGTTTTCCTCTGGCAGGGTGTCAGGGGATGGAGTTTCCTTGCTTCTGTCTCCTCAGTAAGCTGCCAGGGATAAGAGATCACAGCGTCTAGCAGAGATAAGTTTCTGTGGATGTGATAAGCTGTCTGCAGAATCATAGCAGTAAAGGTAGTGTGGTGTCAGGTGTCAGTACAGGCTGTGGGAGCGCTGGGGATTTTTCAAGCAATTACCCACTACACGGAGGGCTGGCTGTTGCTGCTATGGGGCTGTACTCTCAGCCTTGTCAAGGGGGTAGTTGGTTCCAGATGCTTTAAGATCCTTTCCTGGTGGACAAGTGGAGTACAGGCTTATTGAATAAATTATGACATCACTGGGGTCGGGACAGAAGATTCCTCTCACAACAGTTTGGAATAATTCTTTAATTAAAGCAAATAAATAGCTCATAATTTACTTGTGTGTTACCCCAAAGCACCCCCCAGCCCACCAGGAGGAGGCAATAAGGCTAACTTCTCCTCCTGCACACAGAAGAAAATTTCTGTGTGAGAGAAGTTGGCCATGTTGCTCCTCTCATGTGAAAGAATTTTTTTATATTTGATAGTGGGTACTACCTACAGCTGTGCGGCACGGCAATTGGGACGGCTTGTGCCCCTACATTCGCCAACCTTTATTTAGGTTGGTGGGAGCGGGATGTCGCCTTTGCGGAGTCCAATGAGGCATATACACAGTTTGTTCCTCTTTGGCTCCGCTATATAGACGACATCCTGCTCCTTTGGCAGGGGGATGTGGAGACTTTAGAACAATTCTTGACTGTACTCAATACGAATGATTGAAATCTTAAGCTGACTATGATCTTAGGTCAAGATCAACTGGATTTTTTGGATGTAACCATCTACATTGATGACCATAGGAAATTGTGCACGGATCTATATCGTAAACCAACGGCTATGAATAGTATTTTATATAGGGACAGTGCACATCATCAAAGTGTATTGAAACACATCCCCCTCAATGAATATATGAGGTTAAGACAGAATTGCTCAACTGTGGCGCGCTTCAAAAATAGAGCAAAGGAATTGAAGGATAGGCTGCTAAGACGGGGCTACTCCTCAAAAGCACTTACTAAGGCTTACCAAATTGCTGTAAGAACTAAGAGGGAGGGCCTAGTGCATCCCATTAGGAAATCTAAGACAGTCAATACTGTTAGATTCATAACGGATTTCTGTGACGAATCTTACTTGTTAAATCAAATTTTGAACAAACATTTCTCGGTTTTAAAATCAGATCCCACTTTATGTGATGTCCTAAGGGATAGAATATCGATGGGCTGGAGAAGGTCCAGGAATATTAAGGATCTGGTGGTTTCCAATTTCTTTTCTTCAAGGGTGCCTAATAAAATATCAATCACAGGAAGCCATCCCTGTGGGACTTGTAGCACCTGTCATCTTATGTTAAAAGTTTCCGAAGTGACGGATCGTTATGGAAGGAGGATCTACAAAATTAGATCATTTCTAAATTGTAAATCAAAGGGAGTGGTCTACTGTCTCCGGTGTGATTGTAACCTGAGATATGTAGGGAAGACTCTGAGTAGGGAAAACCTTGAGACCATTCCATCTGAGATTAACGGAGCATATTCGCTCTATTAAAAATGCACCTAAAGATATAATGAACAACAAAATTCTAACACCTATAGCCAGGCACTTCCTACAATGCCATCAAGCCAATCCTCAGTCCCTAAAGGCATTTCTTTTGGACCAAGTTAAGTTGAACAGCAGAGGGGGTGATGTGGATAAGGCACTCCTACAGAAGGAATCTATGTGTATTTTTATTTTAGATGTTATCACACCTGCAGGTTTAAACGAGAATATGTCATTCACTCCGTTTCTGTAATATTTTGTTTGGGGACTTACAAGCATATTGATGTGAGAAGTGATTAGGATACACCATTTACCTGTAGAGATAATGAGCAGATTATAGGTTTTTGATTCCACTCATACGGTACAGGTTACTTTCCATGATATTTGAATAATTATCAATTTCCGAACATCTTTTTATACTTGCTGGCTATCCTACATCTTTGTATATACGTGGGTTAACTTACCTTTTAGTCGGATATAAGATTTATGGAATTTAAGATTTAACCTGTATAAGTTTTTGAATGCAGTACCGGTACTTATATTTGCATGTGTTTGATATCTCTATGATATACTATATCCCCAATATTGGTAGCTGATGAGATATATATATTTTTTTTCTTTACAGGTATGCTTTTTGCCTTTATAGTTCCAACCATCTGCAGAAGAGGAGGATCCCTCAAACAAATATAGTAATAAAGATAAAGATACAATGTAATATGTATATGTTGTAGTTATCTATTTTGGGTGGAGCCTAACATATGCGTGCTTGTAACGTTTGTATTTTTAGGATTTATGATATCCTTAGAATTTTTGGCAAAACTTATGGCATGGCGATATTGCCAAATACCTTATATGGCTTATAAGTAAGACATCATACTTTGAATTCCTACATCATTATGTTGAACACATGCAATGTAGATCCTGCCCCTTTAAGAACTTTTTCATCTGCTTGCTATAGGCGTTGCTATGGAATTAATGGCATGGCAATAGTGCAGAATATTCTATATAGTTTACAAGTAAGACATTGTATTCTGAATTCCTACATCATTATGCTGGACGTATGTAGATCCTGTCCCCTTAAGAAATTTTTCCCGTCTGCCTGATATAGGCGTTGCTATGCAATTAATGACCACATATTTGTAAGATCTCCTGAGTCCCGATAGATATACTAGCTAGGGACCGAGTGAACTGTCTAAAATGTATATATTGGATATTTATCCGCATTCCGTTGTAACTCAATGCCACATGATTTTAACTGTTTTAATGTTTGGTTGTTTTATGGTGTGTTTTCTTTCTCTTGTTATGTAGTATTTGCAGCGGCGACTGTCTTCACGCTGATTGGTTCAGAGGCAGTTAAAAGGACGCACCTGTGATGTCCACTCCACCCTTGACAAAGCCTTCCCACGGGCGAAACGTGCGTCGGGTGTTTGGCCTGGCAGCCCATATTGGCTACATTTGAACACTGTGATGTCTGCCTTATTCCGTGATTGAAACTACCAGTGCTGTCGTTGTTTCGCTCTGCCGACCCGGGGACACCGTCCAACAGTAGTCAGAGTAGGGTTAGATACTGGCACAGGAATTGTGCGAAGCGTGTCCTTGCGGCCACTAATTGTATTTTTAGGGCTTCCTGCATTAGGAGCTAGGTGGTGGTCTCCGGAAGGCAAAGGTGGTAACTATAATTCACATTTTATGTGTTTGCACAAGTGTTATTGGACTATTTGGATACAGCAATTTCTAGCTGTGCTACTATGTTTCTATTATTAGAATATGCATACAGTAATGTTCGCCCCAGTTCTTTGCTAATGGCAATTATTTTTAATGATGTTTAAATAAAATATCTATGTTTTAATGAGATTTTTGTCTCTGGATTTATGTTGGAGTGCATCCTTAAAAATCCCTATGAGAGGTGATATGTAATACGCCCCTTTCTTGTCGCTAAATTGTGTATAGGGTTTCGGATAGCACCCATATCTCCTTGTTGGATATATATTAATTAATGATATTTTGCTGGTGCGACCTGGTCTTTTTTTGTTCTCTTGTGAAAGTAGTCTCAGTGCACCCAGCAGAGGGCTCTCACTTGACATGCGCAACGTTATGAAATCTGTGACATTTCTTGTCTCTTAAATGGGCACATTTTCCTAAATTGTAAATAAACTGTCATTTACTCTTGAACCTCACCCCCAAAGGCACTCCCCTGGACCATTAGCTCCCTAACAAAAAAACAGCTAGTGAAAAGATCCTTTCTACACTGAGTTATGCCTATCCAATTAAACGTTAATGTAATGTGGCCATTGAAAACAGGAAGTAGAAAAAAACAGCAACATTTTCCATTTTTACCTTTTCCCGTTTTTTCATTTTTAAATACTTCACTATAAATTTTGGCATGCTGCACAAGGAGACGAATCTGTACGGACTGGCGAAAATTTAATCTTAATGCGTAAAATATTTTTTGAGCTATAGCCCCTCAAACATGCCCCCCCTCTGACCAAAAGTCAATGGCGGAATGTTGTTTATTATAGTCAACCTTAATATAATACCTTATAATACACACACACACACACACACAGAAAAGGGGGACCCGTTAAGCCACGCCCCCTTTTCAGCCCGCAAAATATTTTTATATTAAAATTGTCTATATTTTGCACTTTATTGTATTAATATGATCACATGTTTTGCGTGAAGTTGTTCATAGTGTAAATACTCACTATATTTCCAATAAAATTACATTTTTATTATGAGAGACTTTGTGGTTGCATTTTTTCTTGTGTGCTGACTTGGGTTGTTGTGACAACCTACTGTTTCAACTGTTACTTTATAGAAATATGGCACCCAATATTGCATGATTGATTGATTGATTATTGACGTGTGTATACATAGATATAGATGTGTGTGTGTGTATGTATGTATATATATGTTTAATCCGGATTGGAAAACTTCAGTTTCCATGGCGATGCATGTAAATATCGCAGCCCCCCGCCAGTCCCATTCTTTTCAAAGCAGGCTGGCGCTTTGTTATATTTACAAAGTCTTGGAGAAGAGTTTTACAGGGGTAAGTATGTCAGCGATCTCTTCATATACCCCTCTTTTCCTCTCCCTAATAGCTATTATCAAGGGGATTAAAAGGGGGTATGTATGGGGAGAGAACAAGAATACATAAGTATGTTAAATAATTAATCAAATAAATAACTTTTTTTTTTTTAAATATGTAAAAAATAATAATAATAAAAAAAAAAAGGAAATAGTTTATACTCACCTGTCCAGGCGACCATGTAACTGCAAATGACAAAGTCCCAATATGATTACACTGCACACGCGCAGAGTTTCTCATGCCTGGACTTTAAATTTCGAATGAGAGAAGTGGCGAATGAGAGTCACTGCGCATGTGATATAGATGCTTACGTGCCACTCAAACAGGAATGCATCCGTAGAAATATAGAAATGTGAACTATGAAGGCACTGTAAGACTAGTAAATAAATATACAGACGTTGTAGTTTACTGCATGAGATCCAACGTTTCAGACCCCCTTTATTGGGTCTTTCTTCAGGGTGCAATATACAGAAAAAATGCAAACAGACAGAGTTATATATATATACACACACATAAATCTTACCCTCCTCCGTGTGACCAATAGCACGTGTGCCTGACAGCGGCGGGACGAACACCATCCGACTCGTGTGTGATGACAGTCTCGGGACCCCGCTGCCATGGGCAACACTGAAAAATAAATAAACAGACATGAGTGCCAAACACCAACTGTGATAGAGTAAAAACATCAGTCAGCAGCGTTATATCAATATGACCGAATTGCTGCCAGACCGCTACTAAAACAAAAGGATGACCATGCGGACCAATGGCTTTATATGTATCAAAACTTATACATGCTGCAACAAAGTTGCTAACGAACATGCAAAAGGAAGCAATAAATCCCTAATACATAAGAGTGTGGTCACACATCAGTAAGCACCATAGTTTAGTCAACATCCTATAATATGGACATCAGACAGACTAAATAAATCAGCATGGCAGAAATGAAAAATATACTAAAGCTAATAACCACAAATGAAAAACATCAAGGTGCACCTCGACGTGGGGGGGAATGGACCTAAGGTGTAGAGCTCTAAATGAGGTAAATAATGATGAGGCATGTCTATAAGACAACCATAATGTGACATAATGCTCTCAACAAGTGTAAGATAGAGTCAATTAAGAGTTGGGGCGACATCTGAAATCAGCCCCATACTATGGGGTTAATACCAATGAACGATATGTGGCAAAGATGAATGCAAAAATGCGTGTATACAAATACATCCAACTGATTTTGAAGTTAAATAAGCTCAACTCTAATACAAATAATCCTGAAAATAAAATAAAACATAAAAATAAAATAGAGAATATAATGCATGCTACGAAATTTATATTTACATGGATGTATTCCTGTTTGAGTGGCACGTAAGCGCATATATCCAGTATGGTTTATTGAGAGTGCCTGTGCATTGCAAACGTTTGTGGATCGGAAGTGCCCACATGTAAGTATTTACGTGACAAATACGTGAATGGCCCATACGTTCACAATTACGCTACGCTAATGAGCGTATTTTCTATGGTGCGCATGCGCAGTACTTAGAAATTGGCGATTTTACGTCTCCGCCACACGTAAATTCGCTCCGATGCGTTGTTCTGGATCAGGCCCTTTGTATTTAAACACATAGGGCCTGATCCAGAGCTACGAAATTGTCCGATTTCGAGCGAGCGTACGACCGTTTTTTGCGTATTTTCGTACGAAAATTCGCACTGCGCATGCTCAGTATGACAACTTCCGGTCGGCTGGACGATATGAGCGGATAGCGGTCGTATTGTGAGCGAAGTGTTCGCTCGAGGGGCGTGCGTTCAGTACGACGGTCGCCTGGGCGCTCGTTTTACTACACGGAGGCGGGGATAGCCATTTAAATTGTACAGTATGGGCGTGCTAAGCCCGTACGCTCAGCGTATTATGTGCGAAAATTCGTACGGCCGACGGTAGTACCTAGTGTAGGGTATAGCCGCCGTAAGCAGGTACTTTACAATGGGAGTGTTAGGGGCGTGTATGTTTATACGCACGGGCGAACGTACGCATTCACCCGTCGGACGGCACCGTCGTAGCTCTGGATCAGGCCCGATGACCACGGACCATGCGGCATATCAACCACGTCCTCCACTTCCAATAGGAGGAACTCTCTCCTACTCTGAATCAGAAGCTGAGGGAATCCTTTTCACTGAAAACCTGACACAGAGTGGTGGAGCACAGACTACTTTGGACTCCTTCAGAGAGCTACAGAAGATCAAAAAGAAAGAAATCATCTACTATTACCATGGGGTGACTCTCTCTGATTATTATAGGGAGAAAAAAATTCCTCGTGGCTTTAGAGTGGCAAATATACCCACTATCGGCAAGAACAACCACGAGTTCTGCCGGCAGTGGGTTGCTATACTCAACAATTGCTCATATGACTTGATGCTATTGGTTATCGATGAATCTAGAAAACTTATGAACAAATATAAACAGGATTACGTATCTGCCGAATTAGTTGATAGACCTATCCTTGAGGCTGATGCGTCTGGCGATTGGCTGTCTAAGCTTCAAACACAAGTTGAGAGATTCAGAAAGGATCTGATCTCTTTCAAGAAGTCTAAGAAAGACACTGAGAATCTGAACTACCAGGAAAACCGTGTGTACCCCTGGCTTACGGGTAATAGTATAACGAGAGCACAGAGGTCTACCTATACCCGTGTTTATAATAGCTCTGACTCAGACTCCTCACGGGTAGTCTCTACCGACACGGAACATCGCCCATCACCACCCTCAGGAACAAGACCCCCTTTAGGGTATAAACCAGATCGCAAAGCGACCACAGCATCCCACGAGGAGGGGCGGCCAGTGGAAGAGGGAGAAGAAGAAGGGGTCACAGACGTCTGTAATCTACAACCTGTCTAATCGTACCCTTACTCCAGATGAAACCAAAGTTCTGAGCAAAGGACTTTCCTTTGTTCTCACGTGTTATCACAAACAATTGCAGTCGTAGATACAATGCGCTTGTGAAGAAACCTTAAACTTAAAGAAAATTTTAGAGACTCAACGTCTATACCGGCTACGGACACGCGGCTCAGGCCAAATTCTAGGTTTGAACCCCCTTCAACAAATACGTCCATCCAATCATTCACTAGACTCATCAAGCAAAGTCCAAACCAGATGACATCTCAACATCAATATAACAACATGCCACGATCTGAATGGCAAGCTCTCAAAAACCTCAGTAAAGACAAAACGATAATCATCCGCCCCGCAGATAAGGGCGGGGCACTTGTCATCCAGAACAGAGATGATTACATCTCTGAACTACGCAGTCAGCTATCGGACCCTGCTGTCTATATGTCTCTCCCTGGGAACCCGACCTTGAAGTACAAAAGGAAGGTGGACACGCTACTCACACAGGCACACAATACAGGTGATATTGACCAAATGCTATTTGACTTCTTGATTACACCATTTCCCAAGGTCCCTGTCCTTTACAGCATCCCCAAAATACACAAAATCCCCAAAAACCCACCGGGCCGACCCATTATATCTGCCAGGGGGGGTTTATTTAATAATATTACTAAATGGTTAGATCACCTGTTACAGCCCATAGTCCAAACAGCACATTCTTACCTGAGAGATACCACTCACTTCCTCAATAGATTGTCTTCTGTTGGTCCACTTTCCCCTGATGACCTATTGGCCACCATTGATGTTTCTAGCCTGTATACGTCCATCCCACATGTGGATGGACTACAGGCAATCCAGCAAGCACTTTTAGATCATCCTGATGCCCTGAGACCGGACAGTAGTCTACTTTTGAGCCTTCTCAGATATACGTTAAGTAAAAACTATTTTTTATTCAATGGCAAATACTATCTGCAGCTCAACGGCTGCGCAATGGGGTCCAATGTGGCCCCATCGTTTGCCAACATTTTCATGGAACAGTATGAGAAGACACCTATATCAGGATCCTAGATTCCAATCACATTGTAGATTTTTTGTCCGCTATATTGATGACATTTTTCTTATCTGGCAGGGCACTGTAGAAAGCTTGTCCCAGTTTATTATGGAACTAAATACCCTACCAACATCCATCAAATTTACGTTTGAAATAAGTGCCACTGAAATCCATTTTTTGGATGTACGGATATGTGTCTCTGATGGCCACATCACTACAACCATTTTCACAAAACCTACTTATCGGAACAACCTTTTACTAGCCACATCCCATCATCCACCAGCCTTGATCCGGGGACTACCATACTCCTAGTTACTGAGAATACATAAAATTACTAATAACCCTTCCACTTGGGAGCTCCAAATGGATCAGATGATTTCCAATTTTGTAGACAGGGGGTACAATCTGAAATCCCTCATAGAAATGAAGAACAGAATACGGGAGATCCCCAGGAGCTCTTTACTTGACTCTATTCTTAATTCATCACAGAAACTTGAGAATACTATCCCATGGGTCCAGACATTCAACTCTACAAGTCATCACACAAAAAAGGCAGCTAAGCGGATGTGGCCTATTGTTACCAGTGATGTGGATCTTAAATGTCTCAGCAAGTACCAGTTAATGCCCAGTTACAAGCGTGGGAAGAACCTGCGAGATTTTCTTGCACAAACCGACATCACGGAAAGACGGAAAGGCCCCTACACCAGGATGGGATGTTTTGCTTGCCCCAACTGTACCACCTGCAGGTATATGGTATCATGCTAATTTTTCATGCACCCTCACTCAAATAAAAAATACCACATCAGACATTATGTGACGTGCCCCACCTCCCATGTTATCTACATGATTACATGCCCATGTGGGCTTGCGTATATTGGCAAGACTGTGTGACAGTTCCAGGAGAGGATGGCGTTACATCGATCTGCCATACGAGCAGCCATAGCTAGCAGCACATCAGATCAACCAGTGGCCAGACATTTTGCGCAATACCAACACAGCATGGCCACTCTAAAATACAGGATAATTGACCACATACCTCCATTACCCAGAGGGGGGGACCGAGACTTAGGGCCTGATCCAGAGCAACGCTCGCAAGCGAGCGTACGCTCATCGTAAGCGAATTTTCGTCCGAAAATTCGCAATGCGCATGCCCAGTATGACAGGTTCCGGTCGCCCGCGCGTCATGAGCGAATAGCGGGCGTATCGTTAGCGTATTTTTCGCTCGGCGGGCGTATTTTTTTTACGATGGTCGGCTGGGCGCCCGTTTTACTACTGGGAGGCAGGGTTAGCCATTTAAATTGTACAGTATGGGCGTGCTTAGCGTATTTTCTTAGCGTATTTTCTGCGAATTTTCGTACGGCCGACGGTCGTACCCAGTGTAGGGTATAGCCGCCGTAAGCAGGGACTTTACTATGGGAGTGCTAGGGGCGTGTAGGTTGATACGACGAGCGTATTTTCGCATTCGCCCGTCGTTGCGAATTTTCGTAGCGCTGGATCAGGCCCTTAATCCTCCTACAGAGGGAGGCCACATGGATTCATAGACTTAATACTGTGGCTCCTTTGGGCCTCAATGAGAACTTAAGTTTAACTTGCTTTTTATAACCTTTCAGGATTCAGTTATGCTTATCCCATGTGTTGAGGTGTTGTGGCTGCCCATAGCTTGTTCGGGTTATGACATTTATTTTCGTAGCATGCATTATATTCTCTATTTTATTTTTATGTTTTATTTTATTTTCAGGATTATTTGTATTACAGTTGAGCTTATTTAACTTCAAAATCAGTTGGATGTATTTGTATACACCCATTTTTGCATTCATCTTTGCAACATATCGTTCATTGGTATTAACCCCATAGTATGGGGCTGATTTCAGATGTCGCCCCAACTCTTAATTGACTCTTAATTGACTCTATCTTACACTTGTTGGGCCTGATCCAGAGCAACGCTCGCAAGCGAGCGTACGACGAGCGTATGCGATTTTTCGTCTAAAAATTCGCAATGCGCATGCCCAGTATGACAGCTTCCGGTCGCCCGAGCGTCATGAGCGAATAGCGGGCGTATCGTTAGCGTATTTTTCGCTCGCTGGGTGTATTTTTTTTACGATGGTCGGCTGGGCGCCCGTTTTACTACTGGGAGGCGGGGATAGCCATTTAAATTGTACAGTATGGGCGTGCTAAGTGTATTTTCTCAGCGTATTCTCTGCGAATTTTCGTACGGTCGACGGTCGTACCCAGTGTAGGGTATAGCCGCCGTAAGCAGGGACTTTACTATGGGAGTGCTAGGGGCGTGTAGGTTGATACGACGAGCGTACGTTCGCATTCGCCCGTCGTGCGAATTTTCGTAGCGCTGGATCAGGCCCGTTGACAGCATTATGTCACATTATGGTTGTCTTATAGGCATGCCTCATCATTATTTACCTCATTTAGAGCTCTACACCTTAGGTCCATTCCCCCCCACGTCGAGGTGCACCTTAATGTTTTTCATTTGTGGTTATTAGCTTTTTTTTTGAATCATGTATTTTCTATTGAGCTTTTGTCAAAAGAACAAAAAATAAAAAATAAAGAAAAAATCACAACATACAAACATCATGTATCATCCAGTTAACAGAATCAATAAACATAATACAAAACATGTATTGCACTTTGAACATAAACAACACTGTAAATTACTATGCCGCCGAACATGTACGACCATCAATAGAGCCGTTTTCTTCCCCAATACCATTTAGGACCTGTACAAAGACATAAGAAGAAAGTGGGCAACACAGGACAGCATTTTACCTCTCATCAGAGGGGGGCGGGGAGGGGGCATCCAACCCATCCAGGGCTTCAATATAATATGGCGAGTCCAACCAAGGAGCCTACACTCTATAGAATTTATGTAACGCCTTTCTGGTGGTGTAAACAAATTTCTCATGACTGATAGTGTCATTCACCAACAAGATCCACTGGCTCTGAGAGGGAGGAGTCACTGCCATCCATGCTCTCGCAACTATAACTTTAGCCAGTGACATCAAGGAGAACAGGTATCTGTAGGTTGTCATATCAAATGTTTCTGTCAGTGTTAGACCAAAAAGGCAGACTTTAGGTTCGATAGGTATGGAAATGGGCAGGGTACTCAGCGCAGCCCCCCACACCTCCTTCCAAAATCTCAGAACCAGCGGGCAGCTCCATAATAAGTGCCAATAATCCCCTGGATGGACCCCACATCTATGACACCCATCTTCTGATCGTTGCCCCATCTGTGCCAGCACAACAGGAGTAATGTATACTCTATGAAACATATAGAAAAGGACCTGCTGCAGACGCACCGAGGACGTAGCCGCTCTCAAGCATCCCTGCATATCCGCCCAGTCCTCATCATCCACACTGCCTATATCCACCTCCCACCGCTGCCGCAGTGCATCCAGAGCATTCGGGGAAACCGCATCAATCAATCTGGAGTATAACATAGAAATAGTACCTCTAGAGGGAGCTCCCTGCAGCAGAACTTTGACAGGGGAAGCCGCCAGCACCGGGAGGGTATTGCCGTAGGTTGCCCACAATGCATGCTTGAGTTGAACATATCTATAGAGTTGCAAGCTAGGAAGGGAAAATTCCTCTGTCAGCTGCTGCAAGAACTTCCAGGAATTTCCCTCTATTAGCTGTCCCAATGCCGTTATGCCATAGCGTCCCCATACCAAAGGTCCCTCCAACGTGAATAATTCCTTAAAGGAGGGGTTGTTCCATAGGGGAGTTTCTGGGTCAAGTGATCCCTCCCCCAGTAACCCACAGACAGCAGTGCATATACGTTGTGCTTGAATAAGGAGGGCAGGACATGACCCAGACCCCCGAAACACCAACAAATTCTGAACCGGAGACCACCCCCCACCCCTGGCCACTAAGGAGGTGCACAATAGAATCCTCTGGAACCCCCATCACCCACCTGACCAGCTGGCTAAGCTGAGCTGCCCAGTAATAATGTTTAAAATTAGGGAATGCCAACCCCCCACTATCCTTTGGCCTCTGAAGCACTGACATATGGACCCTCACATCCCCCCCCCGCACACCAGAGACGAGACGCTAGCATTAATTGTGTTAAACACTGCAAGGGGTATATATCCAGTGGCTTGCAAGAGGGGGTACAGCAGCTTGGGTTGTACAAGCATCTTAACCAAGTTGATTCTACCTGTTACAGTTAACGGGAGCCTGTGCCAGGCCTGGGACTTTAATTGAATATAATCAATAACTGGGGTAATATTTAGACTGACATATTCTGACATTACAGCCGAAATCCAAATGCCAAGATATTTAAATTTAGTAGTCCAACGCAGCTGGTGAACCCCAGTAGCAGCAACCGGGGGACTATCTGACAGGGGAAAAAGATTGGACTTGGACCAATTGATCGTAAGCCCCGAAAACAGACCGAACAGGTCCATTACCGCGAAGACCCTCTCCAGAGAAGCCCCAGTATCCACCTGGTCCGGGTGAACTATTTGGGTGATCACCAAATTAAGCCGCATGGCAAGGATTTTAGCTAGCAATTTGACATCTGTGGTCAGGAGCGAAATAGGGCCGTATGACTCAGGGTATATAGGATCCTTGTCAGCCTTGGGGATCACAATGATAAGGGCCTCGGACATTGAAGGGGGAAGGGTGCCAGTGTGGAAAATAAATAAAAAGTTTTCTAGCAACTTTGGGATGAAAAACTTAGAGAATTGCTTATACACCTCCACCGGGATGCCATCCGAACCAGGCGCCTTACGATTCGGGACAGCAGCCAGCGCCAATTACACCTTATTCTCCGATATGGGGGCATCAAGAAGGGCCCTAGATCCCTGCTCCAAACACGGCAGGACAACCCCATCCAAATATTCGCACAGCTGGTCAGGGGAATAACGTGCCGTGGACCTATACAAATTGGAATAGAAATGCAAAAACACCTCCGCTATCCTACCCCCCTCATACTGAATGTCACCCTGAGCATCCTGAATAGCAGTCACATTCCGCACACCCGAGTCACCTTTAGCCAAAAAGGCCAAATAACTACTGCACATGTCCGAATTAATGTACTGGGAGTGTCTACAGAAAAGCAAGCGCCTCTTAGTCTTATCCGACAAATAAGATTTCCACTCAGCCTGTACCCTAAGCCAGTCCAGTCAAGCTGTCAGATCACCAGATAGTAAGTATTGGGTTTCCAGTGTCCTACATTTCGCCTCCAGGTCATTCTCAGTCTTCCTAGACTTCCCCTTTATCCTAGCTATTTGTTGTATAAATGACCCCTCGAGGAAAGCTTTAAAAGTATCCCATTTAACATCAGAGTTGGCACTACCAGCGTTATCAGCAAAGAATCCTTCCCATTTTGCGGGAAGATCCAAGTCCTCCCCAAGCAGCGTGAACCAGAATGGATTCAACTTCCAAAAGTGTAAACACTGCCGTCTATTGAAGGTAAAGGACAGTACAATGGGGGAGTGGTCAGAAATGCCCCTGGCACGGTACGTCACCTCCGAAGTCATAGGGAGGAGATCAGAGGTCACCAAGGCTAGGTCTATGCGGGACAGCGAATGATAAGAACTGGATTGGCAAGAATACTCCCGAACCCCAGGGTGTCTCATCCTCCAAATATCTACTAACCCCATTTCCCCCACTAACTTCCCAAAGGACATCAGACCAGGGTGCGCCGGAGCAGCCTGCTCCCTCCACCGGTCCCACCCAGCATCCATCACGTTATTAAAATCTCCCATCAAAACAGTGGACGAACCGGGATATTGGGCCATAAAGTGTGCTGCTTTCTTGAGGACCAAATTCGAGTATGGAGAGGGGATATAAACCGCTAGAAGGTTAACAGAATACGTATCGACAATGGCATGAAGAAAAACATACCTCCCAGCGGGATCTATCTGTACCCCTTCTGTTTTGAAATTCAGGCGCTTACGCACTAATATGGAGACTCCCCGTGAATTAGATGAGAATGTGGAATGGAACGCCCACCCCACCCATGCCCTCTTTAACGCAAGGATTTTGCTGCCCACCAGATGTGTTTCAAGGAGACAAATTATATCAGGGTTCGCCCGTTTAACATAAGACAACACCAATGAACGCTTAATTTTGTTATTTAAGCCCCGCACATTCCAGGCCATACAGGTTAACCCCGCCATATCAGAGGGAGACAAATACATTGCAAGATATAACCCATAGCACCCCAGAGTCCCTCCCACCAAGAGAAACTGAAAACAGGTAAATATTAACATCAGACATTTGTGCAATACAATCAGTACAAAATACATGACATTCAACAAAAACAATCCACCCCACCCCGTACACCCCCCAAACACAGGCATACTTTGGATCCCTTAACCAAACAACCCCTACCCAGAGATAGAAAACCTCGCCCCCACAACAGTGAAAAAACTATCCCAACAATAGGAAAATCTACCCCTAGGCAGTGAGCAAAAACCTTTTTAAACTTGCAGCCTCCCAATGGTCTCCGCAGCCGCAGGATACTGGAGAGGGAGGAGGGGCCCTGCAAAGCAAGACCCGGCCGGGAATACTCAGGATAGTGTCCACATCTCCCGGAAAAATCCAGGACAGTGAGGCACCAGAACCCACTTAATACTAAAGTACCTCCCAACGATCATCAGCACGCCTAGGACGAGGGTGTCTCTCCAACCAGACCTCCGCCTCCCGAGGAGTATTGAAGAAATGAGTAGTTCCATCCGCCACCACACGGAGCCTGGCCGGGTAAAGGACCGAATACGGGAGTTGAAACTCCCGCAGACGCTTCCGAATCACCGTGAACTAAGCTCTGCTTTTCTGTACATCCAAGGCAAAGTCAGGATACACCGAAATAGCATGATTATCGAGCTTTATGGGACCATGTTGCCGCATCAAGCGGAGAACTGCATCCCGATCCCGAAAATGAAGCAATTTGGCAATGAAGGTCCGCGGCGCAGCCCCGGGCGGCGGAGGCTGAGATGGTAAACGGTGCGCCTGTTCAACCGAAAACGATGCCGAGAAGGCCTCTCTCCCAAACTGTTTCGCCAACAGCTCCTCAAGGAAGGCCTCTGGATCTTTCCCTTCCGCCCGCTCCAGCAGACCCACGAAATGGAGGTTGTTGCGCCTCAATCTGCCTTCTATGTCGGTGAGTTTGGCCTTGCACGCAGCCATTTCTAAGTTAAGACGATGGATATCATTCTTCATAGGAGCAGCAACATCCTCCAAGATAGACACCCGTTGCTCGACCTCTCCCACTCTCTCTCTGACCTTCTGTACGTCCTTATGAAGAAACGTGATTCCAGCCTGCACCTCTCCAAATTTATCAGACATCCTTTTATCCAAGGAGGAGATGGCCTCCAGTACCTGCTGCAGGCTGTGTTGTTCCGGCTCAACTCCACGGGGATGAAGAACAGCAGCAGGCCCATCCTTGGGAGGTACGGTATTGTCCTGGGAACAGGATGTAGACTGTCGGCTGAAACGCTCCAGTTTAGCGGCCGCGGCCGCACCCTTATCGGACATCCCCATCACAGATAGAGGTATGAGGGGCCAGGGTAACTCCCCACGTATTGAACCGCTGCAGCACAGGAGTATCAGATCCTCAGACCCCAATTGCAGGGAGGGGAGGAGGGGGAATACACTGCGACAGGCTGGAAGAGTTGGCAGCAGGGCAGAGAATATGACAGTAGATATGGCAGGTAAAAAGGTGCTAGGTAGTATAGCTAAATGTGTCCAGGTGTTTATATGAGGGAAACTGGCCCAGGCAGTGCAGCCAATTAAATCCAACAGAGCCCTGTGTCTCAGCAAGTCCCTTTTACAGGGAAGCAGTCCAGTGTGCCAGAGCAGCATCCAGCAGCACACCCCAGAGCAGATCAAGTCCAAGCAGCCACACACAGAGGGAGCAGAGGGAGGGGATGTCTGCCCCAGCAGATGAAGCACCAGGCTGCTCAGGGAAAGGAGCCTGTCTCAAGCCTGCCTCTCGTGCCAGCGGTACTCCTCGTCCCCAAGATGGCGCTGCTTCGCGCCAAAACTCGCACCCTGACGGAGAAGGGACGGAGGGATCAGCCCCCGGCCTCCAGAGTCGCCCCCACCTCAGCCAGCTGCCGCAGAAAGCCCCCTGGGATCAGAGCCGACCGCAGACTGGTCAGACCGCAGACTGGACCGGAGATGCCGCACTCCTGCACGACCGCCGACACCACGTGGCCGCACACACCGCCGAGACCGCAGCCAGCAGATATCCTGCAGCCACAGACTTCCCCACCGGATCAGCGAGGACCAGGACCACCAGCGGGAGAAAACCGGCCGCGTCAGACTTCTACCAAGCCCCTCCAAACGGGTAAGTACACGGATCAGGCAGCGGAGGAGACCAAACCACGTCTACTCCATTAGGCTCCCAAGCCACTCCCCCCCCCCGTGGTTATTAGCTTTAGTATATTATTCATTTCTGCCATGCTGATTTATTTAGTCTGTCTGATGTCCATACTATAGGATGTTGACTAAACTACAGTGCTTGCTGATGTGTGACCACGCTCTTATGTATTAGGGATTCAGGGATTAGGGATTCATTGCTCCCTTTTGCATGTTCGTTAGCAACTTTGTTGCACCATGTATAAGTTTATAAGTTTTGATACATATATAGCCATTGGTCCGCATGGTCATCCTTTTGTTTTAGTAGCGGTCTGGCAGAAATTTGGTTATGGTTGGTGTTTGGCACTCATGTCTGTTTATTTATTTTTCAGTGTTGCCATGGCAGCTGGGGCCTGGGACTGACGTCATCACACGCGAGTTGGATGGTGTATTCCTGTTTGAGTGGCACGTAAGCGCATATATCCAGTATGGTTTATTGAGAGTGCCTGTGTCTGTTTATTTATTTTTCAGTGTTGCCATGGCAGCTGGGGCCTGGGACTGACGTCATCACACGCGAGTTGGATGGTGTATTCCTGTTTGAGTGGCACGTAAGCGCATATATCCAGTATGGTTTATTGAGAGTGCCTGTGGGG
>WWET01001501.1:252314-265983 GCA_011038615.1 Limnodynastes dumerilii | reverse complement strand
GCGTAAGGAAGGGGCCATACGCCCGCACAGGGGGAGTGCCAGGGTAAGTGAACGCCGATACGCTGTGCTTTAGTAAGCACAGCGCATCGGCGTAGCTCTGGATCAGGCCCAATGTCTTCAAATCGGGATTGAAATCTTCAGAGTTGGACACCTCTAAGTAAGTTAAGGTAAGTTTTTCTTTTTTCTTTATTTTTTTTAACAGTAATTAGTATTTTAAATGTATTTATTTTTATTTTTTTTAAATCTAATTGAAAAAAAAATTAACTTTTTTATTTATTTAATTTTTTGAAGTTAGACACTTAGGTTTATCCCAGCGGTCTCCCGATACATGCCCCACCCTTTTCCTCCCCCTAATAACAGCTATTAGGGGGAGGAAAAGGGGGAAATATGGGGAGATGCTGGGATAACTGCAGTTGTGTTATCTTATGCTTCGGAGCGGAATGATAATCTCCGCTCCGGGGGTTAGTAAATTTAATTTAGAGCTGGCCTGCATTAAGAAGCACCGGCCGGCGAAGAGAAATTATGTCTCAGTGCATCATCATGGAAACAGCAGTTTTCCATGGCAATGGCATTAATGTAAATAGTTAGTGCTTCATTTTTAAGTGATAATGGGCTGGATCCAGACTTAAGTAAGTGCTTGAACTTAGTTACTCCTGGGCTAAACCATGTTGATTGCAGGGGAGTCATATTTCATCTGTTGCAAACAGTATTAGAGTTGAGAGGTGATGTTTCCTATCCCAAGTCTAAATAACAGTGTACGTTTTACAGTGAAAACAGGCATTATCACCTAAAAATTATATTTGTAAATAGACCCCTTAACTTGTAATATGAACCCATGTTCTAAATGATAACACTACTCAAATGGGTGTCCATAAGTTAGTCTAGCACTAGCAGAGTAAAAAAAAAAAAGGTAAACTCTGGTTTCAGAAAACTCTGTTTTGTATTTGAGCTTAAGGTGCAAGTTCTGTGACAACTTGTGACTTCAGCTTCTATCCAAGACCAGTATCGGTATGCAATCCTCTCATCTGAACTATAGCTAACAAGCAACACATAATATCATCTATTTTGGCTGCAGGTCTAGAATATGTCTCTTAATTCATGTTAGTACCTGCCACATACACAGCACCTGAAAAGCTCTCTGCGCTTGTAGGGGGGTAGCAAACACACCTTATCTGAATTTAAACAAAGAAATAAAGACCCAGCAAGCATTCTACTCTATTAAAAACATGTCCTGACCGAGGATGGAAATAGAATTGATAAAGTGGTCTATTTAACAAGAGATAAAAGGATTAATAAAACCCAGCACTTAAGATATCACTAATTTCTCCAGCACTGGACTCAACAACTCCCATCATTCTCAGTGGGGGTTGTGAGACTCAATAAGTAGAGAACAGCCTTGCTTTTTCTCCAAAATGATCACTAACTCATGATAGTAAACCCACCCCACGAACAGCTGCAGGCTCCTCCTGCTGCGCTATCATAAAATTCAGGTAATCCTCACACTGTTCTACCGTAACTTGCTTATCTGTTTTCCCTGTTTCTCTACAGCAGGGATGGCCAGACTTTCGGACTTAGGGATCTACTCTAAATTTAAAAAATCTTTTGAGATCTACCATAGTCCAAAATTTTAATAATGCAATACTTTTTGGGGGGCTATAAGCCAATGAACCCCTTATAATGTCCAGCCTCCATGTCTGCCCCTTGTAATGTTTAGCCCCCATGTCTGCCCCTTATAATGTCCAGCCTCCATGTTTGCCCCTTGTAATGTTTAGCCCCCATGTCTGCCCCTTTCAATGTCCAGCCTCCATGTCTGCCCCTTGTAATGTCCAGCCTCCATGTCTGCCTCTTGTAATGTCTAGCCACCATGTCTGCCCCTTTTAATGTCCAGCCACCATGTCTGCCCCTTATAACTTCCAGCCCATATGTCTGCCTCTTACTATGGTCAGTCTCCATGTCTGCCCCTTATAATGGGCCGGATCCTCAACTCCGGCCGTCTTACACACACGACCATTATTTGCCGAAAGATAGTTACTGTGCATGCGTAGTAACTATTGTACATAATCTAGGTATAGCTTCACTCCGTAGACTACGTATATGCAGTTTTAAAGATGGCATATATGCAATCTACGTACCGAAATGATACGTAGATTACGTACAATAATTACTACGCATGCGCAGTAGCTATCATTCGGCAAATTACGGCCGTGTGTGTAAGGCGGCTGTTGTTGAGGATCCGGCCCAATGTCCAGCCTCCATGTCTGCCTCTTGTAATGTCCAGCCTCCATGTCTGCCTCTTGTAATGTCCAGCCTCCATGTCTGCCCCTTGTAATGTCTAGCCACCATGTATGCCCCTTATAATGTCCAGCCTTCCATGTCTGCCTCTTTATTATTTGTCCAGCCTCCATGTGTGCACCTTATAATGTCCAGCCTCCATGTGTGACCCATATAATATCCAGCCTCCATGTGTGACCCATATAATGTCCAGCCTCCATGTGTGCCCCTTATAATATCTAGCCTCCATGTGTGCCCCTTATAATGTCTAGTCTCCATGCATACCCCTTATAATGTCCAGCTTCCATGTGTGCCCTTATGTCCAGCCTCCATGTGTGCCCCTTATGTCCAGCCTCCATGTCCGCCCCTTATGTCCAGCCTCCATGTGTGCCCCTTATGTCCAGCCTCCACGTCTGCCCCTTATGTCCAGCCTCTGTTGCTTACCTTTGACGTCTTCTCCCTTCCTCCGCGGCGCTCCCTGTCTCTGCTACTGCCTCTCTCAGTCTGCCGACGGTCACGTGGTGCAGTAGTGGTAATACAGGACTCCTATGGGAGCCCTGTAGAAACAAATCTGTTTTTAGAATGGCAGTGACTGCATAAGTTCGGTCACTGCCATTCACAGGAACAGGTTTGGTCCTACAGGGCTCCCATAGGAACCCTGTATTACCTGTACTGTGCAGTGTAAAGCCCTGTCGCATATACAGCAGCACGGGCTTTACAAAAAACAAAACAAAACACAACTTTGTCCCAAGAGTCTAATCTCTCGGGATAAGTTGTGAAGTGGTAATCAGGACACTTGGGAGGCGCGATCGACTAGTCACCCAGCCGTGGTAGAGCAGTCGATCCAGTTCAGTTCTCAAAAGTTAAACAACAAGGTAGCGGACAACGAGAGGCAACAACAATAAGAGATCTTAACCAGGTAATTTCATGTTATTAAAAAACCTGTCACACTTCTAAATATTTTAAAACAATATTACAAAAATCTTTTAGTTCTGTTGGGTACATGGGGCCTAATCCAAACTTAAGATTGTTTTATATAGGCAATCGTTCCTAAGTTACACACTTGAAAGTGTGGCACCCCTGCAATGCATGGTTGCAGGGAGCGCGAGGGCTTAAGCAGGGAGGCAGCGCGCGGGGAGTGAGAGATAGTGTAAGTCTGCTGCTTGGCAACAGACAGCTGATTGGCTGGAGGAGTTTAGTGCGTGGTCCCTAGAAGCTTCGAGGAGACAGTTGGTGTGAGGTGACTTGGAGTGACAGTTGGTGTGAGGTGACGGAGAAGAGAAGTGGTGTGAGAGAGATATAGCGGAGGAAGAGTAGCAGTGATATCGGAAGGAATGGTGTATGAGCAGTGAATTGCTCGGTGGAGATAAGTCGGAAGAAAAGTGCAGGGACAGTAAAGGTTTGGCATCAGAAAGATCGGTGAACTGCTGTTGTTGGAGGAGCTGAGGGAGTCGGTGTGTGAGATCGCCGTGGGAGAGCAGCGGAGTCGGTGACTAGGAAACCGTGTGAGAGAGAGAGGTGCCGGAGGAGACAGAGGCAGTGATCGTGAGAGAGCAGCAGAGACGGTGACAAAGACTGAAATAGACAGAAGGAAAGCTGAAAGAGGAATGTAGCAAGGGCGGTATAACAACTGAGAGCCAGTGTCGGGGAATATAAAGGTTGGACAGGACGGAGGGAGAGTCTTGAACAGTAGGAAAGTGAAGGGGATATCAGACTATTAGAGAGAAAGGGGAAAAGGTGTGTGAAAAAGGTTGGCGAGAGAGAGAAGGGTACAAACTAAGTGTGCTAGTAGGAAATGACAGCTGGAGAGGAGAAAGAGATGAGTCACAGCCTTCTATAAAGAAAAGTGTCAAAGTGAGAAAGAAGATATATTGCTGCAAATCAGACTATTAAGAACTTTACTTTATGGTGGAGGAGAAATACAAGAAGGTGGTTCATTAATTTATTCAATTAATTCATTATTTTAATTTGATATTTCTGTTCTGAAACTGATGATATGTTCATTGCTAAAAAGATTGTGAAGTTTTCTGCTCTTTCAAGCAAACAACAAACAGAAATGAAAATAGTAAATTGATATATTCACACGTAAAAGTTGTCAGTCGATTTCTTTTTCCTGAGGCATCTACACTCCGAACCCACATTCCGCAATGACTTACCTGCTCCTCTCACTGTTTGAGAGTGATACAAGAGTACCTAAGTTATGCACTCCCCCTGGCCCTCCCATCGCATGTACGTAACAGCTGATTTACGTGTTCAGAACCCCACCTTAACTTTTCCTTGCATATCTCTGTGCGTACGTGATGCCTTGTTGTACGCAATTGAATAACCCAACCCTTGCTGTACAATTTAAATGCGTCCCTCCACCCACAATTCGTAATTTCAGGGATGATACGCCCTATCGTACGGCGTTACATACAAGCTACATACGATGAGTAACATCTGCCGCGCGCATGAGCAGTGTGTTCCCACAGCCAGATTTATACATGCCGCATGCGTTAATTGGCTGTCGTAATTAACTTCAAATCAGGTCCATAGTCTGTATGTAAGAGATGCCTTTTCACTGCTATAAACTTTATTATCTTGTTGTATCATGCCCAATCTTTCCAAATAATACTCATTTATAAAAGACAAGTAAAAGGTTCTATGAAAAATCCAGCATTATACTGTAATTTAGGCACTTCAGTAATTCCTAAGGCAATTGAAAAAGAGTAAAAATTCCGGTTGTGAATATATACAATACAGGGGATTAAAAGAAGGTCTGAATGTCTCTGCATGTTACAGTCATTTTTTATATAATAATTATACACAATAAAACAGTCAATTTAATGTTATATGTTTATACTTGCTTCTTGACTGACACTTTCATGTATATGATTATGAACTCATGACCTCATTGTGATTTTCTAGCCTCTTGCGCTTTTTTATTATTATCTATGCCACAAATACCTGGTTATAAAGCAATCATTAGCAACTTCAGAAACTTCATTCCATGTACCGCACTGCTGCAATGGCCACTGCTACAACTCATCTATACAGCTGGAACTCTGGAATATGTCAGGTGGTTTATCTACTGATCCCACTACAGTTTGAAGTGGAGAAAACACTCTTATTGTCCGTCACTTTCTCATGTGATACACACGTTAACATGATCTTTCTCCTAAGCTGTCAGAAAGCAGAAGGAACTCACAACCTGTTTGTAGGTTGGTTATGTGTTACAGAAATTTTTTTAGGATATTTAGGCAATTTAAATGCTTCAGCACCTGGCATTAGCATTTAACCATTCCCATAACTGGCCATTACTGCTGCTCAAATACATTTAATCAAATCATAGGCAGTAATTTAAACTATTTTTAAATATTAAGCTAAAATGTAAATTTATCGGTAATTAAAGTGAAAGGTTATAGAAACAGATCAAAGTAAACATTAAAAAAATAAAAAAATATTTTTAATTAGCAATATTTATTAGAATAACTGCAAAATATTAAAATTGAAGTGATAAAACCCAGAGATTGTGTTTACCACAAATTGTTGCTAATTGTTGTCATAGGGCTGATTCAGATCTCTGTGTGTTCTTTATGCTCGGAGATCTGGAAGTCCACACAGAAGATCTGGCGAAGAGTAGTTCTGTACATTAGGCAAAATCCGTAGCATAATACTATCATGTTACATGGTACTTACTGTGTGAGAGACCGTCTGTCGGTGGTCTTCTCCAGCCGTGTCCGCTGCAAGGGTTTCCACTTTCAGTAGTGGCAGGCTCCAGTTCTGTGTCCAGGCCAATGGTGGTGCAGGGCAGACACTGAATCTGGCACCAGCTGCGGCTCTCTCCGGTGTATGGGCAGCACCATGTTGCTTAAGGTCACTTGATATGTCCCAGCCAACCGGAGTACCGTGCTTGAAATCATATGACCAAGCTATCCAATCCTGGTCATAGGCGCTCTATTTAAACCTGCAGCACAGTGAACCCTGTGCCAGAACAACTTCTTCACTCAAGGTGCCTGGTTGCTGTCTGAGCAGCGCTGCAGCATTCTATGTTAAGCCTGTCAAGTCCAGTTCAAGTTCAAGTCTGTTCAAGATCAAGGTCAAGTCCAGGTCCTGTCCTGGTCCAGTCCAGTCCAGTCATGCTTGTCAAGTCCAGATCCAGTCAGTTCAGTCCAGTCACACTTGTCAAGTCCAGATCCAGTTCTGGTCAAGTTCAGTGAAGCCTGTTCAGCTCTAGCCTTGGCGCAGTCCAGGTTGTCAAGCTTGTTTTGTTCCAGTCCACATCCAGTTCAGGTCAAGTCAAGTCCGTCCAATCCTAGTTCTGGTCCAGTTCAGGTCAAGTCAAGCCAAGTCCTAAATACACCTTAACACACCCCTTAGTGTGCATATTGCTGCAGCTCGAATTGCGCTCAGATGGAAAATCAAACAGAGAAATGTTACATCAACTGGCGCACACTCACCTCAGGTCCATTATGTCTAACAGAGCTAGTGCCCGGGTCAGGAGAAAATGTGAAACAATGAGATAAAAGGTTCATTGTAGGGAGGTTGTATTAACTCCACTGTTCAGAATGTCACCAGTTAACTTACCGGCAATCAAACGACAACAGGGTTAACTGATTGGCATTTATCAGACAGGGGTCGGTAGTTAGGTAGTTTTCGTCTTATGTACGTTGTTTTAAGAAATGAGCTACTACGCATGTGTACTAGCTTATTTACACTATCTACCTACCATTTCCGTATGTATGCGTAGTAGCTCAATTCTTAAAACAACGTACGTAAGATGAAAACTACATAACTGTGAATCCAGACCAGGGCCTTTAACTCAGCTCCTGTAACAGTATAAATATAAATACTGTATAAATACTGTAATGCAGACATTTCATATTTTAAGAATGCTAAGCCGGCCTGGTCCATAGGAGCTGGTGCTGTGATCAGGTAACCAATTTATTCTTTTTTTCAATGGATTTTGGCTTTTAAATATAATTTCTGTTCAATGTTTTGAATGTTGGCATTGTACCTCTGACACTATAACATTTGTCAAACTAAAATAGCAATGAAACAGCTGACATTATGGTGGGTTATTTGGAGATATGATACGTTTTAAGAAGAAACAACAATATTACTAGGTAGAAGTCACTATGCAAGTCTGTGATTCATTGTCAGATATGTAACAAAAGGTACAATCATGACTAGTTTGGCTATTTAGAAGCATATGTATATTTAAAGCAATATCTAAAACTAGATGTCTATATTCAGTAGTACAGACACTACAGGTATTGTGAAACTACAAATACTGTATAGATAAACAAAATATCTGTGTAATGCATGTTGCCTATGTCTGTGCTATGCTAGTAGATAGTAATTTCTTAATTTGAAGTACCCTGGAAAATATGAGGATAGGCAAAGTGTATAGTCTATCACACAAAGGGCTGGATCCAGACCTTGTTAAGTGCATGAACTTAGTTACACCTGGGCTATGTTGATTTCTCAAGGGCTAAACCATGTTGATTTCAGGGGGAGCCAAGTTAATTGTATTCTTTGCATGCAGGGATATATCTTTGAATTGCTTACTGCACACAGATACTGACCAGCTTTACTATCGCACTGTTATTTAGACTTGAGATAAGAAACATCACCTCTCAACTCTAATACTGTTTGCAACAGATGAAATATGACTCCCCTGCAATCGACATGGTTTAGCCCTTGAGTAACTATTGTTCTGTAGCCCAGGTCACTGGCTATGACTGACAACATTCTGATTTAAAAAAACACTTGTTTATAAATCAATTTTTATGTTTCCAAAACACTGACGTCGCTATTTATTTTATCATACAAGGAAAGTGCATACTCTTACAAATAATTCAATAATTCTACAAATAATAGTGTTACTATGATAAAACAGAACTGTCTTCTATATGAAATATGTTTTATATCTTAGCTTTATAATTAAAGTAATGAAATGTCAAATCATAGTCAGAATCCAGATTAGTTGCATGAATTTAGTTTTTTTAATTGGGGTAATTCCCATATCTAATTGTCATTAGTTATACATGTTCCACAGATTAAAATCTTCAAGAATCTTTTGTAATGCTATACCATAGTCATTGGAAATGTGTATTTGAAACAGCAAATGTACAGTAGTAACATTAAACCATTCTGAAATGTACTCAGAATAATGATGGTCCCACTTCTATATTCCCACCCAAGAGCCAAAGACCACCCAGTTCACAACCTGAAAGCCATTTGAGGTCTGGTTGAGATTTTGTGGGAAAGATGTCCATGAAGTGCTGCATATAATAGACATGGCCTCTGCATGCTGGTCCCTTTATAGAATTACCTCAATTAAAATGAAAAGGGATAGCATAGCAGGCTTAACAGTGGTTAATCTCCTCTTAGAGGAAGTAAACTAACTTTAGCTCCCTCAAAGTCTGGTTGGTTTCTGTATATGTATCCCACACATATCTATGTGGGCCTTGACCCATAGGGTGCCTGTCTGCAGTGTATAACTACTTGAAACACTGTAAACATACTGTCACTGTCATTCCATTAGTATTTATTTAAAAAAGGCACTGACACTTTTACACAGGAGACTGATAAAGAGGAAATGAGTCTTTGTGGTCTAGCCATTAACACTTAGAGGTCACTTAGTGGTTTAATTAGTCATCTTTCTATGTCGTTATCACAGACATGCTGTAAAATCATGTTTGATAGAATAGCCAGCCCTCTGCTATGCTTTGCCAAAGAGGGATGGAACAGTACAGCTTGTATTGTGTAAGACATGGTTTGGGGTTTGTTTTTTTTCAGCTCATTAGTCTGTCGCTCAGCCTAATTACAGAAGCCAGCTTTGTGATTTTTCAATTTAGTTTTGTTTTCCCCTTAATTACTAAAAGCTAATTATTATTATTAATAATATTATTATTATTATTATTAATAATTAAATAAAAGTCATGAATATAAAAGTGCATCTTGTACATGGGGAAAAGTTCTCTCCCCACTTTCAGCTTTCTTACCTTTGCGGATCATCCACTGCGCGGGACTGCTGCCACAATATGACGTCCTGCGGTAGCTGAGACTGGGAAATGAAGTCCCGCAGTCACAGCCTGTGACCGCGGGACTTCATATCCCAGTCTTGGCCACCGCGGGACTTCATATCCCAGTCTTGGCCACCGCGGGACTTCATATCCCAGTCTTGGCCACCGCGGGACTTCATATCCCAGTCTTGGCCACCGCGGGACTTCATATCCCAGTCTTGGCCACCGCGGGACTTCATATCCCAGTCTTGGCCACCGCGGGACTTCATATCCCAGTCTTGGCCACCGCGGGACTTCATATCCCAGTCTTGGCCACCGCGGGACTTCATATCCCAGTCTTGGCCACCGCGGGACTTCATATCCCAGTCTTGGCCACCGCGGGACTTCATATCCCAGTCTTGGCCACCGCGGGACTTCATATCCCAGTCTTGGCCACCGCGGGACTTCATATCCCAGTCTTGGCCACCGCGGGACTTCATATCCCAGTCTTGGCCACCGCGGGACTTCATATCCCAGTCTTGGCCACCGCGGGACTTCATATCCCAGTCTTGGCCACCGCGGGACTTCATATCCCAGTCTTGGCCACCGCGGGACTTCATATCCCAGTCTTGGCCACCGCGGGACTTCATATCCCAGTCTTGGCCACCGCGGGACTTCATATTCTGACCGCAGTCCCACTCGCTGGATGACTTGAAAGGTAAGAAAACCTGAAAGAGGGGAGGGCGCTGCAGCCTAGACCTTTTTTTAACATCCAGCGGCGCTGGTCTGGAGTCAGACTGCGGCTGGATGTTAAAATGGTAACCCCCCTGTATAAGACGTACCCTGTTTTTGGACATCAGATTTTTCCAAAAAAGGTGCGTCTTATACATGGGAAAATACGGTACTTAAGTCCGGATCCAGCCCATTGATCTTAAAAGCTAACAAATTGTAAAGTCCATATACACTGACACACACATTTCCTTCAAAGAGAAATATTTTACAAGTATTTGATATGTTTCTATATTCAAGCATCAAGCCAATGCTGGTGAAGATAGCAGAGTAGTGGCAAACACATCAATCTCGCCTCTTCCTTGCTTAACAGCCATTTTATGCATCTTGAAATTCCAGTTAGTTGTTTGGCTGTATCTGACGCAATATCTTGTGGTATATACTTAATATTTCTCACTTAAGGGTTCATGAGAGGTTATGCGCTTATTTTCTGACATGTTAGTCCTTAATATAGGATGGAAAACCGTTTGTCGTTTTTGGGTATGCACAATTTTGCAAGGAGAGGTACATAGATTCTAAAGAGATAGATTTAAGTGGAACTACACATGCAGTGAAGACTTTATTCATTTATTCATTCATAGAAGATAATTACTGGAAATGGCAACAAATTGAACTTTGAGCCCAGTGCACACTTTGGGCCAGATTTACTAAGCTGTGGGTTTGGAAAAGTGGAGATGTTGCCCATAGCAACCAGTTAGATTTTAGCTGATATTCTGTAGTATGTAAAAAGAAAGTGAGAGCTAGAATTGGTTGCTATAGGCAACTTTTCCAAATCTGCAGCTTAGTAGATCTGGCCCTTTGAGTTGTGAAAAAGTGGCTAAATTGTAGCCAACTTCCAGATTACAAATATCTGCATTTTAATTATAAGCATCCAACTCCTAGGATAAATTTTTCATTTCTATCATTTATTGCTTTTCAGAATCATTCCATTTCTTATTCTGTGAATACATAGATTATATATTGATTGTAAGAATCTGTCAAAAAAATATGAAATTATGACACAATACCAAAAATGCTAAAGACATGATAAGCATTCATAAACCAGAAAGCTTTTTGTTGTCTACCAATTGCAGCAAATCATTTAAGAGGATTGTGATTCCCGCAGAATGTGACATTCTGCACATTCACTTTTGTAAAGTGTTTGTAGATCATTTACCGGTAATATCTCTGTTACCTGGATCTCAGTCTTCATCTTCTAAAAGGAAACTCTGTACTTGTTTCATATTTCTTCTGTTGAACTAACAGAAGGTGCTTAGTACTACAACTATATCTTCAGTATTATACAGGTTATGTGACATTTAGGGAATATTGTTAAAGACGTGGTAAACTTTTATCAAGGTTACAGTAAAAAGAGTGTATTAAGTAAAGGCAAAGTCTAATCAGCATAGGGAAGACTGAAGCTGGACCACCCTCAAAACTGGGTACATTTTTAAATAGAGATCAAAATTAAATACTGGAAATTATAGACCTTTGAGCATGACTTTAAATGTGGTAACATTATTTGACGTACTGAGGCTCGCTCTTTTAAGATTTATTTCTGAAAATAATTAAAAGACTTGGTTCAGCAAAATTATTGAGAAAGCAAATTACGAATTCGATCTTGGTAGTGCAATCAATGTGGTATATTTGGATATTGTTACTTTTTCATTGCTGTTCTAACAATTTGGAAAATCACATGACCCCTGTTTGTACATACAGGGGTAAGAAAGGTAAAGGAACTGCAGGGTAATTGCACCAGACTTTCTCATAGAAATGCAGGTTTTAATGTTTTTTTGTCTGTTGCATGCAGTCTATGCTTTCCTGGTCACAGGTAATTGTGCGTTACACAAGTTAGTGTGATAGGAAGGAGAAAATTGCGGTGGTAATTTAGGTCTATGCCAGTTGACAGATGTGAAATAACAGGGATGTTCAGTGTGGCATTAAGCCACTGATACAATACAGCCGTGCTGAAGACCACCACGTTGTTTTTACTTTCCATTAACCAACCTTGAATTTTAGGCCTTTTTATTTAGTACATGCTTGTTCTGGTTAATAGCAAACAGTGTGATTATCACTACTACCAGAATATGAAGATATAAAATTATTTGAGATGTGTCCTGTCACCAGGAGGTTCCAGTCACTGCCCCTGTGTCTATGATGTGTCAGGGATCCACCAGGTCCTAAGATATCAAATTTAGAAAGCAGGACCTGATTCGGAGTTTGAAAATAAGAGAGGAAAGTTACACCTGGGTAAAACCATGTTGATTTGAGGGGAATTATATTAATTTTAGTCTATGCATGCAGGGAGAATACTTTGCTTTTGCTTATTGCACACAGATACTGACCAGCTTAACTTTTAAACTGTTATTTAGACTTGGGTTGGCGAACATCACCTTTCAACTATAATATTGTTTGCTTAGATGTTTGTTAGATGAAATTTGACTCCCCTGAAATCAACATGGATTAGTCCAGGTGTAACTTTCCTCTATTATTTTCAATCTCTGAATCAGGGCCCTAACCTCATAGAGGTTTCTGAGAGGACTCTCTTGCCTAAAGCTCTAGTACTCTGTGCCCAAGGTTTTATATATATACGACGACCCTGGCACAGGCTGAAATGACTGCATTGCTTACGCTCTCAGAGATGACTGCCTGCCAGTTCTAGTTGCTGCCGTGTTTAAGATGATTGCATATAATCCAATGCTTTGCTTAGAGCCTCAGCAAAAATTACTTTAACCGATGCCTTTTTTATAACGTGACTGTTATCTAGAAAGTCTCTGAAATGGCTTAATTGGCATCACCCACACATTTGCCATTGACAAAAATGATAACAATGGAGGAGGGCGACATAATAGCAAAAAAATACAACAGGTTTTTTGCTGAACCATTCAGGTTCATGGTCAGCAAAGTATTTCCTTTGTCTTCCTAATTTTTATTTATCTTTTCTTTAACTTAAATTGGTAAGAGCTTCAAAAAAAATCTAGAGTTGAAAATGATTACCATAAAACTACGTGGATTCATTGGAATCTGGATAGAAATTACTTGTGCTCCTAAATACATCTTTTCCATATACAATGAAGCTCACAGCAAACTCTCATGATCCTTGCTTCACCCATGTTCCAGATCCACCTTTTCTATATGGGATGAATATATCCACTCTGGGAAAATGACTGATTCCTTATGAGTACTATAAGCAACATACAGTTCTCTCAATCAGAATCTTCCTTAAGCTTCTAATAGCAACTAACTCTTCACAAGGCACACAAAGGACAATACCCAGTGGCGTAAGTTCTTCCGTGGCGCCCGGAGGTGGGGTACGCCACTGGCATGATGTCATTACGTCACGCAGTGCATTCCTGGGAAAAGCTATATTACTGGTTCGGGCCCGTTACTGGAGCCTTCAAAAGGCAAGTGCAGCACAGGTCATGGCAGAGGAGGACAATGGAAGTGCCCCCCTACGGGTTGTTGCCCGGAGCTCTGTGCTTCCATTGCCTCCAGTACTTCTGCCACTGGCTATACCCCAGACATTTAGCTAGCTCTAGAGTTGAGAAAGATCTGCATGCTATGGGTTGCATTATTACTTTGTAATTACACTTAAAGACAGTACAATATAGTACAATATTCAATTGGCTGAGTAAGGGAAA
>WWET01001501.1:221442-232107 GCA_011038615.1 Limnodynastes dumerilii | reverse complement strand
GGGGTTTTTAAAATTTTTAATTTTTTTTTTTTTTTTTTTTTTTTACTTTTTACAGTGGTTTTTTTTTTAACTTGACTTTAACAGATCTGGTGGCCTGTTACTTATGCTTACACCACCAACCTTATATTTAAATGAGAAAAACACCCCTTTTCTCATTTAAATATCATGGAACTCCCAGTTCCAAAGGCGCAGTGCTGTCGGATGCGAATACAGACAGATGGGTACACTTGCACCTGTCTTTCTGTGCTCGTTACTTTGTGAGCATGCACAGTGCTCATTTTTGCTGCGCTTCTGTCTGAAAATAATACGGAGGCGCTGCTCTGAATCCGGGCCATACAGAGCACTATACTATTTGATATTCTGCAAATGCCTCGTTCCACTGCAAAACCTAATTTGTGTGAGATTTCACAGTGATCTCAACTGTCCGACTACAGTTACTTGGAGTTCCATATGAACAGGCAGACACTTTGTTAGACCATTGTATCCTATTTAGGGTAATAAGTGATAAATTATGTTGCTGTATGTTCCAAAGTTAGCTCCCTCCCAACTGGCAGTGAGCCAAATGTATGATTTATGTCTTGGCAATATCCTTTCAACCTATTTGACAAAAATATTTATGACAGTGTTTTTCCATTTTAAAGATTTATTGCACTATGTAATAGTTTGCATTGTTTAATGTCATTCAGAAGGAGGGGATTTCAAAAGTATCTGAAAACTTTGTATTCACGTATGTAATAAACCTATTGAGAGTTTGTCAAGTAAATAAGAACATTATTTAGGTGAAAAATATGCAATGAACAATAATGAAAAAATTCTAATTTTTTTTAAACGCCTTTGCTTTAGAGGTATTCCCCAGAACTGGTCTTATTGAGAGCTGCGCTTACAACATTTTTCTAGGTCTTTAGGTGTAAGTGCAGTGATTTTTACATCTGCACATGTGCACTATGGGTATGAACACAAGAAATTACAAATGCAAAGCGGTAGATTCATCGCTGTTCATGTCTGTGTGCTCCATTAGTGGAACAGGCACAAGCTCAGGGGCTGGTATAAGTGATTGACAGAGGAGATTTTGAATAAAAGCACCTATTAATAGCAAAAAAAAAAAATAGCCCTACATTTATTGCAAATATTTAAAATGATAATTAAAGAATTCAATACGTTTTTAAATACACTGCACTATACTGAGTTGTTTTTTATTGAATAGCAGCGCATTGCTGCACATTTTACTCACATAGGACCGCATCCAGGTTTCAGAGAGACACCCCATTTATACACGCAAGGTGCGTAAGTAGGGTGTCTGGAGGGGAGGACGCAGGCGCCCTCCAGATGTTACGTGTGATTTCAGTATGATAGGATTTATGTACAATGGTTCGGTTCTTCCCCTCCTTCCCGCCAAGGTGGGTGGGAGAAGTATTTTAATTGCACAGTAGGGGAGGGAATAAGGACTTACAAGCGGATCTGTGGTCGGACGGTCTACTGATCTGCGCATGTGATTTAATGCTGCCTTATGGCAGTGTAAGTCACTAAAACTTTGCATGATAGAAAGGAGTTCATTCCCCTCTCCCATGTGAACTTTAAGACAGCTGGGAGAGTTGGCAACTGTGGCTTAATGAAAAATTCTGAGCAGCAACTTATACTGTACTTAAGTTGTATATACCTTTTTCCCTTTGCTTACTGTATGTTTTAGCAGTAATATTGGGTCATTAATTTTTATTTGTAGCAATTTGTTTTATGTTATGTGCCTGAGATCCATTTATATGCACAATCAAGGGATTGCACCAGTGTCAGTGGATTCATTTACATGACTTAGGGGGGAAATGGCCGCATGAGACTAGATAAATGTTGGTATATTGTAGGACGATGTCCAGATTTTGTTATCAGTTTTTTAAACATTTGCAAAATGATATGTTACTCTTGAACATGCAGGGCCGCCGTCATCAAATGTGGGGCCCGGGACCCAGCTGTGAAGCCCCGCCCCCTATGTTACGTAATTGGTGATGTTATATAGGGGTCGGGCCCGACAGATACACTTTGCATTGGCTGGCTATTGAATACTCTGAGCAGCAGGTATTGGCGGGAGGATACTGCCGATACCTGCTGCTACAGAACCAGGTAAGTGTCGGCGGGCCCCCCCATCAGGATCGGGCCCGGGACAATAGGCCTGGCTGTCCCCCCCCTGATGGCGGCCCTGTGAACATGCCCTGTGAAAGTAAGTCAGGTGTTGCAGTGATCGTATGAACTTTTTTTTTTTACTTTACTTCTGTACTTTCAGAATGATGGCTGTTATGCCTAGGGCCCTGCAATGATTATAGTGAGTGCAGTTGTTTTACATTATTACATTTTTTTTTTACATTTTTAATTCAAACACATTTAAAGTGAATTAATGCAAAAATTGCTTTTAAAAGAAATGCTGTTACACATTCCTAGATGTGTAACATGTTTTATCTAGATGCTGATGTTTCAGGAATCTCACATACTACCATTGTGGTCAGCCTATCCGTGACAGTTAAAGGTGAAGAACTATGCTTAAGACAATTGTATGAATGAAATTGGTTCTGGCCGGCTCAGGAAATGGATAAGCTGGGAATTTAATGTCATTTATGTGACCTGGAATATTTTCTTTCTTATCCCATCTGATTCTTTTTGTCCTTATACCTTATTCTGTTTACAAATCTACAGAGCAAGTTTGACAAGTCTGCATTGCTTGTTGGCAGACAAGTAGATGAAGGATCACACTGTGCCACCTTTACTTGCCTCTGGGTACAATTATAGTATGACCTAGATTTTATTGCGTCGGAAGTATGAACTTTATATCACATCTACTTTCATCTTTTGTAACTTTACACGTTTCAATCGTCCCTGAAAAACGCACAATAAAGATAAAAAATTCACAATAAAGATAAAAATAATAAAAGAATGCTTATGCTATAGTCATGGCAGTTCAGCTGAACATATTTTGATTATTGATCAAACTGTTACTTTCAGAATGATAGTTGAGATTTAAATTGGCTAATATGGTGGCTAATATGCATACCGGGGATGAACCGGGACTAAAAAATCAGCCCTGGCATTTAAAGCACACATATATAAAACACTTTCTGCATAGAACGAATAAGAATAAATGCTCAAATAATTCAAAAATATATACAATATTTAGCAATAGGGGTCTTATATCCAACCTCCACTTTTCACAGCATTTTTACCCCTTCATTTACATACATTAACGCATTTTCTCTTCTTTTTTCCATCTCCATATGAGAGCAGGCCAATGAATGCCATACAATGTAAAGAACCCACAACTGACTGCCATAAATACAGAGAGCACACCAGTGACTGCCATACAATGTGGATAGCACACCAGCAACCATCATACATTATACCAGTGACCAATACAGAATATAGATAGAGCATCAATGACTTATGTATAATATACCAGTGGCCTGCATACAATAAAGATTGAATACAAGTGACCTATACACAATATAGCGAGAATTCCAGTGCCCTATACACAGTATAAAGCGAATACCAGTTATCTATGTACAATAAGGGACACATACCAGTTACCAATACATAATATAGAGTACACCAATCACCAGACCGTACAACATATTACACACAGCTGCTTTTTCATGCAAAAGTAACCTTTTTTTTAATACATTTTCTACTATTTCATTAAATATATGTTTTTTATTTGATTTTCTCTCTCTTCCAGTCCTTATATAATAATTACTCCTTTAGTAATTAATTTGATTAAATATTAATAAAAAAATTAAAGTGTTTATTATAAAAAAACATTGTTTTTGTTTAAAAAGCAATATATTGTGTAAGGTTTGGATGAGAGTGAAAATCAAACCAAGAAAAAAAGATTATATAGTAAATAAAAGCATGAAAAAAACAGTGATTACCTATTCAATAACGTTCAATTAATCATTACTATAACTGGTGCCAGACTTTCCTAATTTTGCATACCAGTATCTGTAAATATAAATAAATAAATAAACAAAAACTTGCTAACCTCTATATTACTAGATATTTATATATAAAACACTAAACTAAAAAGAAATCAGTATCTCTTACCTTTTGTTGAGGCTGGCTGACTCCTCTACTTATTTTCATAGATATAAGCCAGAGATAGGAGTAATGGAACAAAGAGCTCCAAAACCACAACTGGAAAACCCATGTGCATTGTTAGGGGTACAAATAAGAAACATTTTCACAAGTTTATCTACTTGGGCGGCCAAATGGAAGATGAAGTTTAACATGGGTAAATGTAGTATATAAATAAATAGTTTATGCATTTAGAGATCAAAAACAAGCATGTAATCTGTAAATGAAATGGGGTAAATTTAGGGAAATATTTAATGGAGAAGGATCTGGGAGTGCTTGTGGACAATAGACTTAGCAATTGTGCTCAATGTCAAGCAGCAGCAAATTGGGCCAATAAAATATTAGCATGCATAAAAAGAAGCATGGAGGGATGCAAGGGAAGACTGTGTAATTTTGCCACTATATAAATATTAGGTAAGGCCTCATCTCCAATACGGAGTTCAATTCTGACACCGCTTCATAAAAAAGACATTTTGGAACTAGAAAGGGTTCAGAGAAGGGCAACAAAATTGATAAAGAGTATGGAGCTAAAGAGTCATTGAGCTATGAGGAATGGCTAGCCAGTTACAGCATGTTTACTTTACAAAAGAGGCGTCTAACATTAAGGGTCAATACATGTTTACTTTAGAAAAGAGGCATCTAAGAGGGGATATGATTACTATATACAGATACATTAAGGGTCAATACAGAGAACTTTCATGGGAACTTTTTACCCCAAGGACTGTACACAGGACACGGGGGCACCCACTAAGGTTACAGGAGAGGAAGTTTCACAACCAGCAAAGGAAAGGGTTCTTTACAGTAAGTGCAGTCAAGATATGGAACTGATTGCCAAGGTAGGTTGTAATTGCAGTTTAACTTGATATGTTTAAGACAGGGTTAGACACATTTTTTTGCAGAAAAGTGCATCCAGTTTTATCAGAACTCTTAATTAAAATGAAGGACAGTAGTGGAGCTAGGGAGAAATAGGACGGTCATCTTTTGTTAGCAGGGAATTTTTCAGATTGCAACAGATTGGAGGTTGCTCTATCTGGATCAAATTCAATTATAATAGGGATCGCAGGAGATCGGGTGGGGGTTGCTGCTGAGAATGTCCCTTTTTCAAAAGGGCCATTTTAGAAATCTCTATTAACGAAGATGGAGCTGTACAGCAACTTCCAGCTCTGCCGCAGACAGATAAGCCCCACTCTCTATTTCCCCATCCCCAACTCTTACGCTAATTCTTATCCTAACCCTCCCCTTCCATTACCCTAACCCTCCCTTCCCTGCAGCCTAACCCTAAGACTCCCTTCCCTGCAGCCTAACCCTAAGGCTTCCCTTCTCCTATATATCCCCTCCCCGCAGCCTAACCCTTAAACTACCCTATTTAAAAAAAATCCCCTCCACTGCACTAACTTGTCTGGTCATTGAATTGTTGGGAAGCTTTGGGTTCTGCGCCGGGATTTTCGAAAGGAGAGCGTATTCTAAAATACACACAGCCAACAGTTATCTGTCGGCAGTGTGTATATCTAAAATGTGGGTTCACGGCATCTTTTTTCAGCCTCATCAACTATGTTACTGTGTATGTTATAAAAATTACCTGTCAACTCAAAATTCTGCACATTTTAACATTATGTCAGATAGCCTGGAGATCGCTCTTATAGAAATACAGTGCGCAAAATGTTATGGTGTATGGCACACTGTGCTTCTGCGGTTGCAGTCCCCGCATAGAATGAAGGATTTCCGAAATAGGGGCATCTGAAAGTTCCTTTTCGGATGTCCCTATTTTGAATACTCCTCCAGTTTAGAATTTTTTTTCAGAATGGGTGAGTATGCCGATACTCACCCATTCCTTTTCGTGCGCCGCTACCGCATGACCCGCACCACGGGAAAGGTGTGTAACCTCTTCAAGGTTTAGGTCAGGCTGTGGGGAAGGGAGTGTTAGGGTCAGGCTGTGGCAGAGGGAGGGTTAGGGTCAGGCTGTGGGGAAGGGAGGGTTAGGGTCAGGCTGTGGGAGAGGGAGGGTTAGGGTCAGGCTGGAGGAGATGTAGCGTTGGGGTCAGGCTGAAGGGAAGGAAGAATTAGAGTCAGGCTGCGGGAGATGGTGGGTTAGGGTCAGGCTGCGGGGAAGGGAGGGTTAGGGTCGGCTGCAGGGAAGGGAAGGTTAGGATTAGGGTAATGAAAGGGGAGGGCTAGGGTTAGAATTAGGGGAAGGGCTGGGGTAATTTTCAGGCTTACCTTTTGGAGCACCGTGTTCGGTGCTCCGTGGATCGATTGCTATGCCTCATCGAGGCATAAGCAATCAAATTCCCAGCCATTTCGAAACTGGCTGGGAGAAAACGGCCCAATTGAAATAGGGCCTTTCTTTCCGGGGACCCATACCGTGCTTCTGATATAGAGATCCAGAGGTATGATGGAGATTCTGCCTGAAAGAGGGGAGAACCCCCACACACAGCTAACCACGCTGACTATAGAGAGTCAACCCCACCCGTGCCCAGTTCGATGAATATGGTGATGCTGCAGGTTGCAACTTTAGTAGGGGAACCCATTATCACTGGAAAACTGCCATCATCACTGGTCAACTAGCAATGCCATGTGCGCTGGTGCAGACTTCAAATGGTGGAGCTTTGTTAAAAAAAAATTTTTTTAAGTTTCTTTTTTTTAAAGCTTTAAAGTTTATATTATATCTCTTATCTCAAAGTTTTCTATTCTAGTTAAATCCATGTATTACTATTTCCCCCTTGTTATTATTTTTCTGTAAAGTAGATTTATAAAATCTCAGCTTCATTTTCTATATACTGCTAATGCTAAGCAAGGATAACATAACAGGCAGATCAAATATACTAAATTTCCATAGCATGCAAAGCCTAATGCATATCTGTACATTTATGAGCACTGGGATGACTGGGTGGACATTTTAGAAGTATCAGCACATATATCATAATTAACACCTTCCCAGCAAGCAACTTCTGCCCATGAACATATGTCATAGATTCAACAGAAGTAAATTAGTTTATGTTTGCCTATGGAGAAAGGCTGAACAGAGGGTACTTTTGTGTGGGTCCAATGCTAACTTTGCTCTTTCTGCAAACATACTGGCAAGACATTTTCCTAATTTAATCATGCTGTAAATATTAAATCCAAAATATGTTGCAAACAAAATAAGTTAGAAAAAAAAAGCCAAAAAAACACATAACACATACGAACCATCACTTTATCACTACTGTGGCTTGATTCTTCTGTGCTTTTTCATTAAAATGTTGTTATATTAACCCGAAACAATAGAAATATTTTTTATAGGATGTGCTATTAGCTGAAATACTGAAAAGAAAATAACTGACTGTTATAGTTGGCAGCACCTAGAATAAGCATTGCAAACAAGAAATCTTTAACTGTATGCCAAACTATCTAGCAACCAGATTTTATGTAATCACTAGTAGATGATATAACATTGGGATAAATGTCATTTTGGTATTCATTTTATTTTAAGCTTTAATATTGCATACTCAGTAGTTCTTACTAAACATTTGAAGTTTGGTTTTTCATACTCAAATGCTGACCATTTCTTTATGTAAATTGCATACATGATAAAAACCCAATCTGTATTTCTGGTTTATAAAGAAATTATTGAATATTTTTTATATGTTATCTCAAGTACACAGTAACTAATGCCATGTATATTGACCTGCATAAGCAATGTGTTATTTTATTTTACATTTTTTTTAAAACACTTGCATTTTTTTATCAGCTAATTTTATCAGCTATTCATTGCATGTTTTAATGGCAATATATACATAGGTATGGATTTAACACTAAATGCAGTTGGGTCTTGTGCATTCTCAAAATGCCCTGAATGTCCAAGAGACTCCCAGTATTCTGGCAGAGCTCCCAGAATCCCATGAGAGTAGAGAGTCATATGGACAACCTTAGGCTTGCCGCAAATTGTGTCATCAAGATTCATCATTGAGAAGCATTGGGACCAGTGCTCAATGATGCAGTTAAGTGCTAATTATTGCATTGTGGGCCCACCCTTGCTTCTTTAATACAGTGATCCACAGCAATGCACAGTGAGTGTCATCATTGGATCACCCAACTTACATCATAGAGCCAATGAAGAATGTCAGCTGTACCTTCCCCATGGGATCTACCAAACAGAAGACATACAAACTAGGGGCTAGTGTTATAACAGCGAGGCTGTATTTAGGTGTCCGGTCACTTCTAGCATCAACATTAATGACTGAAATCCTCCATCATGATGTAATGAGTGCTGACTGTTCTATATTTCTATGAGACAGAGGATAAGGACCGTATTCAGGCTTCCGTGCTGCGATCGGAGCACAAATATATACACCTACGGAGCATGCCCAACCCCTTCAAACCCCTGACACTCCCCCACTCTAGACCTAGGTCACGGAGACTTCCGCTTCCATAGACTAGCATTAACTTTCCGTCACCACTTCTGAGCGTCACGGAGACTTCCGCTTCCATAGACTAGCATTAACTTTCCGTCACCACTTCAGAGTGTATTTGTCTTATGTGCTGACGTATTTTTGTAATCGTGCCTACTTCCCTGTTGGAAAATGTTGTTCGATTTACTGCCAGAGCAAGCAACAATATTGGCACTGCACTCTGTGGTAGCTGTTAATTCTGTCATCCAGTTCTTGTATGGAGTTGTGGCAAATGTCAAGTATTGTAAGGAAACTGTAACTACTGAAGAACTCCAAGCAGCGATTTATCATAGGTGCACTGCAAGGAGAGCCAGTAACTGGTCTAGATTGCTTGTTAAACTGTACTTTTTTTTTTACTAAAGATGTTAGGAGAGATACTGCACTATATACTTTGTGTATTTTTTATACTAGTCCAATAAGTAGGCTTCACTAAATATCCACTAACACAAAGATAAATACTATAAGGATTTTCTTTTGATAGCCTTGTAAGGAGCACTATAGGAGCTATTTTGAAATTTGTTTTTGTATTTTTGATGTTTTCCTATCATCATACAATAGTTCTTTGTTTTATTTTCATATTGAAAATGTATAAAAATGTAAATATATTAAATTTTTGGAGCAGCTTCCTGAATTGTGTTAATTGTAATTCAACTATAGTATCTGAACATGTTTTAAAATTAGAATAGAAAAACATTTAGTATGTTTCTGGCAATTATCATTGTTTTTGTGTTAGATCATAATTTATAGTTGTATATAAGCCCTTCTACAGTATGTAACAACAAAATCATTTCTTTACCATCTTCTGTCTTCAGTTAGCATGTGAACAGCAGGGCTCTGAAAAGATACAGTATGTGGGAGAATCTGCTCCTCAACTACCATTTCTATCACTGAGAACATAATATAGCCAGTGAGCTAATGAACTCATGCAACACATATTGATGACGTATCTGATGGAGAGGTGGCAATTAAACAGCTCCACACTAAAACCTGTGGGATTAGAATGCTTTTTTGAGTGGCCTATAAAAACTATTATGCTAATCTCTTAAAGCACACTACTAGTTAAACCAGATGTTTTCTCTTTAAAGCACAATCAAATAACTTTCAACATGCACTAAAGCATTTGTAACTTAATGTAAAGCATTTGTAAAATGGTTTCCTACCATTAAAAGTATACTTATTTACTTTGGTGTTGCGCAGGATGAGGAAGTAAGTAGTACAAGACATACACAGAAAGTAGTTCCTTTAAGGCCTTAATTACAAGGATGTTTTATGATAATACAGCGCATTAAAACAGGCTCATATATAAAACAGTTTTTTCTAACTAACGTTTGCTGATGTTTCTACTGTTTTTGGTTTCTAAGCAGTTGTTTTCCCTTTATTACTGCAAACACAATAGGTAAGCCAATCTTATGGGACTGTGGGAAAATCCCCTGTATTGATTTATTTCTTGAGCATAAATTTGGCTATACATTACATGACCCATTCTATTGGGTACAAAATACTCTGCTCTTTTAATTCCAACTGTCAGTTACTATGGTAACCACCTTTGTAGAAGAGGCAAATAGTTTTTTAAAAAGCAGTAAGTTCACTTAAACCTGGTGAGCGACAGGATATTGCTGGGGCAGCAGAGGATCCCAGGGTCACAGACCCCGTTTCCCACTGCAGGGAAGACCTGGGAAATTCAGAGACCCGGGTCTGCCCTGTCGTCATCGCACAGCATAATTTGTTTACCGTTGCTCTGGCAACACTTGTTGCCAGGGCAATAGTAAATAAAATTACACCAATCAAGTGCGTTATGTGCTACCCGGGTTAAAAAAACCTGGGTAGCACCTTTCATACTGTACCCCTACCCATGTCGGACCTGGGAATAACCCTTTTTTTTACCCGGGTTGAATTCCCGGGTCTTTTGACACGGGTCCACCGGAAGTGCACCTTTCACATCACAACCAAATACCCGGGATTTTGGTGATGTGAAAGGGGTATAAGACTATCCTCGGTATTTGGTTCTTTCAAACGCTCCCTCAAAACTCACCTCTTCAGACAAGCATACCAAATTCCACAACCTACATAACATTTGTCTACACTACAACAATTTATTATATGACCATCACTTCATGATTAAACCAAACTT
>WWET01001501.1:189301-205421 GCA_011038615.1 Limnodynastes dumerilii | reverse complement strand
ATAAAGGGGAGGGGGAGCTGATGATGAGGGTATACAGAATTGATAAAGGGGAGGGGGAGCTGAGGAATGGGAAGATTATGGATAATGAAGGGATATTGAAATTATAAAGGGGAGGGGGGGCTGATGAAATGGGAGATTATGGATGATAAACAAAACAAGGAAAAAAAACAGCACTGTATAGGTCTAACCAAATTAACCAAATTCCCTATATTATTTAGCTTCCATTGAGGCCCAATAAGGGGGAGATAGATACACCCAATAGGCGATGATGGACACGCCCAATAGGCGACGATGGACACACCCAATGGGCGGTCCGCCCCTCCAGTGGTGCACACCCTATTAAAATAGGCTGCGCACGCCTATGATTACTGTGCTGAATTGGCCAGCAAACTCGCCGGACCTCAACCCCATAGAGAATCTATGGGGCATTGCCAAGAGAAAGATGAGAGACATGAGACCAAACAATGCAGAAGAGCTGAAGGCCGCTATTTAAGCAACTTGGGTCCAGATTTCTAAGCTGTGAGTTTTGAAACAGTGGAAAGTTTGCCCATAGCAACCAATCAGATTCTAGATCTTATTTAACTATTGCATTCTAGAGAATGTCAGCTAGAATCTGATTGGTTGCTATGTCTAAACTCCCCACTGTTTCAAAACTCACAGCTTAGTAAATCTGGCCCTTGGTCTTCAATAACACCTCAGCAGTGCCACAGGCTGATAGCATCTATGCCACACAGCATTGAGGCAGTAATTTGTGCAAAAGGGGCCCAAACCAAGTACTGAGTACATATGCATGATTAAACCTTTTTTTATTGGTTTCATGTAATATTCAAATTTTGTGAGATTTTGATTTTGGGGTTTTTATAAGCTGTAAGCCATAATCAACAAAATTAAAACAAATAAAGGCTTGAAATATCTCACTTTGCATGCAATGAGTCTATATGATATATTTGTTTCACCTTTTTAACTGAATTACTGAAATAAATGAACTTTTGCACGATATTAAACATTTTTGAGCTTCACCTATATGTGTGTATGTGTTAGAGGTGGAGTCCCTGCTCCAATGGGCTGTCTTTAGAAATGGAGACAGCCAAAAGTTCTTTTTCAGCTGTCTCTATTTCGAATGGCAGCCATATTAGATTTTTTTTTATGAATAGATGAGTATGCCGATCGGCATACTCACCCATTCATTTTCGACGGACCCACCGCACCTGCCGCTGATAACTCCGGAGAGGTGAGGTAGGGTTAGAGTCAGGCTGCAGAGAGGGGGGTTTTAGGGTTAGGCTATAGAGAAGGGATTATTGGGTTCAGAAGGGAGGGTTAGGTTCAGGCAGCGAGTAAGGGAGGGTTAGTGTCAGGCTGTAGGGAAGGAAGGGTTAGGGTAATGAAAGAGGAGGGTTAGGGTAAGAATTAGGGGAAGGGTTGGGGTTGGTTTTTACACTTACCTATTCGAGCACCGTGTTTGGTGCTCCGGGGATCGATTGCTATGCCTCATCCAGAAATAAGCAATAGATATCCCAGCCAGTTCAAAATTGGCTGGTAGAGAACGGCCCTATCGAAATAGGGCCGTTCTTAGCGGGGACCCACACCCATGTGTTAGGGACCTTAGTATGTAGCTCCAATGGGGCAGGGACTGATGTGAATGTCTAATATTCTCTGTAAAGTGCTGCAGACAATTATTTGTGGTGCTATATACAATGCGTTAATAATAATAATATAGGTAACAGGTGTACATTAAAACATAAACAGACATACCATCTTATTGAAATTTGTGATCTCTGATCTGGAGAAGTCACCCACCCTATCTATGCAATAAATAAAATAAAAGGATCCCGCTGTAAGTTATCATATTTTCTATAACATAGACTTTAATGATTAACATCTGTCATGAGGGTTAAACATACCAAAACACAACCCCAAGATAAAACATATAAAAGGACACTTTGCCAAATTGTAATGGCCCATTTATCTTGAAACAAATGTGGAAAGAGTTTTTGTGATAAATTATAGAGCTCGTAATTAGAATACAAGAAGAACATTTATATAAATGAGAGTCACGTAATTGTGGTTAATGTCTCATTGATCAGATATGTAGATTAAACCTTGGAATAAAATCTACTGCTGGCATGTTATGCAGTGTTTCTGTTTTGTCTTTTCTGTTTTTTTTTATGTTTATTACTTCATCAATAATGTTGAAGCGTTGAGTAAACACGAATTAAATTCTCATAATATCTTATATACCATGGAATGATTGTGCTTAGTATACGGTGCGACCTTTATAATTCTACAAATTCCTGTAAGTTTAAATGCTGTTTATATCTGTTGACACTGATAAAAATTTTCATGCACTTACATTCGGCACCCCACTTGCACACGCATAGTGTGTAAGTGGGGTGTTTTGAGTGGAGTGCATATGCGCCCTCCAGAGGTTTTATGCGCTTTACTCATGTAGCTTATATCGCATGGAACTTAGTTCCTTATGATAGAAAGTCTGTAGTGAAGGGCTGGCATATAAATTGTACAGTGTGGAATGGGTTTCCCACTTACGTGCAGATCAGCTTTCGGACGGACCGCTGATCCACAAGTGTGACTTATGCCTTATGGCAGCGTAAGTCACACTATTTACGAACGAGAGAGGGGAGTGACAGGGGGAGATCACTCCCCTCTCTCGTGCGGACGGACAGACCCCCCGCATGTATGGAAAGTTTGTGAGGGCTCTGGATCCAGGATCCAGACTTCCATTTTCGCACAGAGCTCCAAGCGCAGAGACAATGACGATCCGCTGCAGGATCCCCACTATGGGCTCCATTTACTAAATGGTGATCACTTCATTTTCAGGAGATAAAGACCGTTTTCACCTGAAGACGGTCTTTATCTCCTGAAAATGAAGGCATCACCATTTACTAATGCAATGATCGCCATGGAAACCATGGTGATCATTAGCATTCCTACCTTGATCGCCAGCCCGCTCTAATTAATGCGGGCGAGCTGATCGCTGAATTTACAAAGTGTCGGCGCGTATTTTAACAACAATGCGCAACGATACATTAAATAACGCCATCTCAAGATGGCGTTAGGGTAGGTATTACAGCGGTACCCCCATTTATCCCCCTTTTTCTCCCTCTAATAGCTGTTATTAGGGGGAGGAAAATGGGGGTATATATCGGGAGAACGCTGTAATGCAAAACACGTTTCTAAGTACCAAAAAGCAACTACTGCGCATGCGCGGGAACTGATTCTTCACTCGATCCCGGTGAAAGTCCCGCAGATCAACGTGGGACGTCGCTGGACAGGTGAGATATATTAAATTTAGCGGGAACAGGTGCAAGACTCGCTGCGAGGTGCAGCGAGCCTTGCACTGAACAATAACGCTCACAATGAGCATTATAATAAATGAACCCCTACATGCTGACTCCTGAGCAAGTGAGGGGAGGAAACTCCCTTTGCCTTTATGGGATTACAATAGCAGAACCCTACCTTAAAAATTCTGCTCTAACCCCATGGAAAATGCGGTAGACTTGGAAATAGAGATAGGATGTAAAGGCCTAAGGACGCTGTTACTGAATAATTTACATAGATCCTCTCTCCCCACATTGTGTACCTGACGTACGCTGACATGCTCCGTCTTCAGAAAGACTTCCAGCACTCTAGTCTGAATCCTGATCCTGCGGTTACAAAATGCAGACATTTTCCAATGTGACCTTTTCTGTCATTCTGGATCTGTCCCTTTTTCTTATGGCAGTTCAGTTTACATTGCTATATCTTTGTCACTTGTAGGGTTTTAGAAAATGTTTATGACAATGGGGTAGATCCAGAACTACGTGTGTGCGTACGTATTTTAGCGGTGCGTATTTTCGTACACGTAAGGTCGCTACACTCCCCACGGCACACCCCTTGCACGGACGTATTTTCACAAATTACGCGACCCAAACCCTACCTTAACTTTTCCTAACGTAACAGCATACGTCCGCTAACGGGCGTACAGACTACGCGAACGTACGCAGCTTAGCACGCCCATACTGTACACTTTAAATACCACCCCCCACCTACTTCACGTAAAACACACGTATTGGTCACTAACGTAAATTTGGCACGCCCACACGTAAGTATTTACGTTTGCAATACGTGAATTACCAATACGTTTGAAAATACGCTACGTAAATGTGCGTATTTTCTGTGGTGCGCATGCGCAGTGCGTACAAATCTGCGAATTTACGTCTCCGCCACACGTAAATTCGCGGAACTGCGTAGTTCTGGATCTGCCCCATAGTACATAAAAGTCGCCAGTGTTCTGCTGATTCCATAGCTGAAGAGTTCCAAACTTCCACTTACATTAATATAAGCACAAAAACTATGCGGCTGGAGCATAAGCGCTGGAGCGCTGCATGCTATCCTCACATCAATGCCAAGTGTCAGATGGAGTGGTGTAAAGCACAGACACTGGACTGTGGAGCAGTGGAAACGTGTTCTGTAGAGTGATGAATCACGCTTCTCTATTTAGCAGTCAGGGTCAAGTCTGGGTTTTGCAGATACCTATGCCAGCTCTGAAGTTTGGAGGGATGATGGTTTAGGGCTCTTTTCCAGGGTTTGGGCTAGCCCCCTTATCTCCAGTAAAGGGCAATCTTAATGCTTCAGCGTGACAGGTCATTTTGGACAGTGCTATTCTTCCAACTTTGTGCCCATAGTTTGGGGAAGGCCCTTTTCTATTCCAACTTGCCCCAGTGCTTAAAGCAGGGACTATAGAAGAGTTCGGCCCGCACAGGGCTCTGACCTCAACCCCATTAAGCACCTTTGGGATGAACTGGAATGGAGATTCAAGCCATGCCTTCTCACCAAACATACAGAACGAATGGGCAAATTTCCACAGAAACACTCCAAAATCTTATGGAAAGGTGTCCAAGAAGAGTGGAAACTGTTAAATGTGTGTATTTGAATACTATATCATTAAAGATCCTGTTTGTGTAATAGTCAGGTGTCCAAACAGGCGCGTGTATGTATATATAATATAAATATATAAAACCTCAGCGGTACAAACTGGCAAGATCAGACAGGATGACGCAGGAGGAGTGACCACAACACAGGTTTATCCAGAGCATCTCCTATCCACCTCCCCCTCGCATGCCGAAACCGCTGACAGAATCTCCCAGCAGGGCGATGCAGTTTCAACAGACATCCAAGGGGGGATGGGGCAACAGCATGAATAAACCTCTGTGGGGTATGCCGGCCTAGGACTAACTAAATATATTTTGAAGTTTTATCACATCGATCTTATTTTGAAGTAGACTCATCAATTTAGTTTACCTAAGCCATTGGACAAATCCAGAGGGGAGGGGTTCTGACAACTGTCAGTGGATATATAGAAATAAAAAGTGAAAAAAATTACCAAATGACACAATAAAAAAAGGGTGTGGTTTTGCAGGTGCTTGTTAAAAAGAGGGTGTGGCTTCACAGATAGACCAACAAAGAAAAGGTACCCTTTGCCTGCCACACAGGAGGAATACTATCAGAGAACACCATGCCACACAAAAAATATAAATGGGAAATATTAGGGGTCTGGGAATGTCATACTGTATATAGCATGTCATTCCAAAAACCAAATATAAACCACCTATATTATTTTATGTGCCATAACTAGAACAGTAATATCACCACATATACTTTATATAGTGTTCCATGTCCAGACCCCTACCCCAATATATCCTACATGTATTAAACACATTGGAAACTCCTCTTCAAAATCCTGTGTTTGCCACTGATAGCTCATTAATCACTATAGGATTTTGTAGAATGGCAATAAAAAATAAAACTTGTCTGTTGTTCTCAAACCACAAGCTAGACGGATATAGCCTACAAACAATAACCAGAAAGTAAAGTTGTGTCACACCAGTGGGCTTTATAATGACTGAAAACACATCCATGTTCAAAAGGCCCTCCAGAATACAAATGAACTACAGCAAATCTGAATCAATACCTCCAGGAGGGATAAGAGGGTGGTTTCCTTCCACTGGAAACAGCTTTGTTTATATTACATGGGGAAAAGTCTGCAGGAATCTCAAATAGGAGATGAGAAATAATGTATATTAAGGTAATTTACAAGCACGGTTTACATACATCATTTAATGTGTTTTGTATTGGCTATGCAAGAACCAATAACCTATGGGTTTCTAGGAAATTATTTATGTACAGCCACGTAGGAAGCATTGTGATTGTCATGAATTACGAAAACTAAATAGCTCCTTGTGGATATATAGGACTAGTCTATAGTAATGTATTCATTAAAACTAAGATGATTACGTAATAACATTTATTATATATTTGCAATGTCCGTGCCTTAGGACTTGGTCTTCTTTATAAGCGTTACTGGGCAATAGAGGGGTTTATCTTGACATTATAACCAATAAAATGGGAAAACAGACAGCCACATATCTAAACCAGTCTTTACATGTACAACGTAATTATAATAATTTGGTACATGGATACTGCAGCACATTATGTAATATAAAACATTAGGCAACACTGGAAAAGAAACTGGATTTCCACATATATTCTGTTAAATAAACCCAGCGAAACCACTTTGCAGTCCAGGCCTCCAAGTGCTGCATATGAGTTTTGCAAAGGCACAGCCTGTGCAATGTGTCCTTGCGCAACTGGAACCTTAAAATAATTCTTCACCATAGTCCACCCAGTACGCCTCCTGGGAACTCTCTGAGGCAATGGTGGCATTAAAGATACAGACATCCTGCATATCTCACTATGCGTTCTAGCTATCTCATCCCGCAAAAAAGACATCTTCTGACAGATTGGACAACACCAACACCTTCCAAAGTGTTTCACACAAAACAAAAGCATCACAACCCCTGCAATGCTCAAGACCAGACATCCTAGAAGGTTTATTCTAATGAAAACTCAGCAAACTTTACTAGATAAACAATACACAAAAATAATTTAAATGGGCCCAAATTCAGCCCAAATCCAGTTCAAACTCCAGTTACAACTCCAAAAACCAGCCAATGAAAAGCAGGCAGGTTACACCTTTGCAGGTTTAAACTGTACCCCCTTTAAATAACACACAAGGAACTAATCAATTACCACAGCCGAAGCAATTAGCACAGCTTATCTAACGAGAAAAAAAAAACTTTTAAACCTTATGCAGAAAAATTATACAAAACACAAACTATATAAAATATTATGCAACAATCTTAACCTAAAGTACAGAAATCAAAAACACTAAAGTATTAAAAGGTAAATACAAAAGAGAGACAATACTTTACAATTGCACAGTTGATTTGTTAAACTAGCCACACTCAGATGAGGTTACCGAATACAAATTCTTATCTCACTTTCATCAGATGGTACAGCAATAATGGCAGATTTTAAGGCATCAGAACCCGTTACTTGTTCCCAAACATAATTCATATGATTATGCAAAACACAGGTTAGGTTAAAAAAAAAAAAAATTCTTGTGGATATGCAGTCTAATTTGATTCCATACTGGTTGTTGTTTAGAAGGCCACACTGTCATTTACAGAAAAATTCATTAATTTAATAAATAACTTGTGTTAGATGGAGTGGTACAAGTGGTATAGAGAAAACCATCTCCCAGATCATTCTACAAAAGTAAATTTGTCCAGTGGTTAAAATAGAATTTAAAAGAGAAATTATGTTAAAGGAATTTGATGGTTTTACATTTCTTCAGGGTTGCCGACTCTCCCGGAATGTCCGGGAGACTCCTGAAATTCGGGCAGTACGCCTGGTATCCCGGGAGAGCCAGCAAATCTCCCGCAATGACTTCAGGCCCGTGGTTTTACTGAAACCACGGCCTCAAGTCCTGCCCCCCTGCCTAGCAATACTAGTATACTAGTGTTGCTAGGCACAGGAAGGGACTTGATGAGCAATTTGCGGCATCAAGCCCCGTCCCGACCCCTATTTCAATAAAAAAACGGGGCAGTATGAGCCAGGGGTGCAGCCTAATGACGCGATTTGCATAACCCGTGTCATTAAGCCCCGCCCCCGCTAGCTTCTCTCCGGGATCTCCTGGAGGAAAGCTGCCAAAAGTCAGCAACTATGCATTTATTGCAGGGCAAAAGTAATAATATAGCATACTACTGCATACTAGGGGCTAGATTTGCTAAAATGAGGGAAAGAAAAGTGAAAAGAGATGTTGCCCAAAGCAACCAATCAGATTTTAGCTAACTTTCTCTTATACAGTATATAATAGGAAACTGAGAGCTAGAATCTGATTGGCTTCTGATTGGCTGCTATGGGCAACATCTCCACTTTTCCGTAATTTAGTAAATCTAGCCCCCCAGGCCCTCTTTGACCACTGATCCAAACAAGAATGAATAAATTATGAGCTTACTTTGTTTTAGTGACTACACAAGCTTTTCCACTAGTTGACTATGTAGCTATGTAAGAGGCAAACAAAGGGAAATGTATTGACATAAACTATTTTTGGTTGTTTTCATAGAAGCAGACTGTATAGCTACACATCATGAGAGCATGAACACTCAATAAAGTATGTTCATTCATTTAATAATATTTATAGAACAATTAAGCAAAAGTGCTGCATTGAAAGAAGTCATTAGTCATTTGTCCTAGCATGAACCCATTCTGTAGTGATAGCTCTATTTCTCGTGTGACAGCTACTCTTATCTGGACAACACTTGTTTATTGTAATTTCAATGCCGCATACATTTCTGTCAGTCTAGACAATATTTCTTTAACAATCTTGTTGTGGTATGTTGTAGAGCATGACGGGGAAACACAATGAAAATAATTGTTGTCAGGGTCTCTGTGAACTAACTATGGCTCTTTAAATGAACTGCCTACATGACACATGATAAAGCTAGAAAGCTGCATTGTGGGTCTCTTTAGTTAATGATTAAAAACAATGTATTTGCTGTTTTGTGAGCAGCAGTGTTTCATCCTACACATCAGTGGTTCTAAACCAATAAGTGGAAATGCACCACAGTCAGGAAGAACCTGCAGGACATTGGTAATGGTAGGGGCCCTGTTCTCTAATATGTAATCTAAAGACACAGTGCCACCAAGCATAAATGGCACAGCTGTAGGTAAGACATATGAAAATAGAGAAAGGGCGACAGAAAACTCTGCAAGGAAGAGTTCTGTGTCACCCAATATACAGGAGACTACAGAAGTGCTTTCAGGTCCTGGGCAATGGCAAAAGCCATCTGGCCTGAATACTGCCCTGGCAGCATATTATGTATCGGGGGGGGGGATACATTTTTTTCTCTTTTCTTTTTTTTTTCCAACTAGGTAATTGCCCGTGAATACTTAAGATACAACATCACACACATTGTACAGTGGCTATTTACCGTGTGATGTGGCTGATTAAGACTCCCAGTTGAACTGGGTGATGTTGCCCTGTTCTATTGGGCGCTCAATTGCATCGGGCCCTTAATGTCATCTCAGAGTTTACAGCAGTGCTTGAGTAACAGCTACTGTATACTGAGCTTCTGTAGTATCTTCTGGTGATTTCATTTCTGGTCATTGTTTGTAGCCTAAATTTTTATTTTTCACCATCCTATTGCCTACTGTTCCAACCATGGGGCTTGCTGATATTTTGTGTGATATTTTTCTCCAAACAAACAAGTAACCTAACAATAAAATGTTGGCTTCTTACATGAAGACATCAATGTAAATGACAAGTGAATACCACAGGGTGAAGTGGGGATTGCTATCTGCAGATGGTAAGCCACAAGCTCTCTCCTCTTGCATCTCCTAGACAGGATTTCCCCATTGGCAGTAATGGTGACAGCCCTGTCAGGAGATGTGCCAGAGAATGGCATGGTGCTGTGATATATTTAACTAGATGGTAATATTATTTCTTACATTTTTTTCTGTAATTAGTCCAGCTTGTCTTTGTCTTTGTTTTTTTGTGTCTGTCTGTGATACTTTGTCTTCTCTAACTTGAGAACTCCGGCTGCTCTGAACTCTAGCCCACGTCTACCCATATCTTTTAATCACTGTCTTTGGTCTGTCCTGAGTCATCAGCATCCTGGATCATAACAACACTATTTAGTCATTTTTGTACGCAGACAGGAACTGCTGCCTGTTTGTTTCTCTGTTTTGGAAGTTTCACATAATGCCTTCCCTTCATGGATTTACCATCGTATTTATGATGAGGAAAGGATAAATTCCTGCAAACTTTATGCTTCATACACATGATCCAATAAATTGTATGAAAGTACCTGATAAGACCATCACATACAACAACTGAACCATGCGCAGGAAGCATATTGCAACCTACTTGTACAGCATGATGTATTGTCCTTTGACACCTGTTATCATCTCTCTTTCATTCTTCAGCCTGCATGTATGCTGGGCACAATTAGCACTTTGCAGTGTCTACTTTCATACGTTTGGAGCTTCTCATCACAATGCATGTATGCAGCATAAATGTGTAAAAACAAAGTTCATAAGTGTTGCCATCATACCCTTGCCACAACATATGCCAATTACCACCACTACATGTCCATTGAACCTTTTAACCGCTGAATACTCAATCACTTAGAGCCTGATTCAGACTTAAGAAGGAGTTTAAAAATAATAGAGGAAAGTTACTCCTGGGCTAAACCATGTTGATTGCAGGGGAGTCATATTTCATCTGTTGCAAAAAATATTAGAGTTCAGAGGTGATGTTTCCTATCCCAAGTCTAAATAACAGTGTGATAGTAAAGCTGGTCAGTATCTGTGTGCAGTAAGCAATTCAAAGATATATCCCTGCATGCAAAAAATACAATTAACTTGACCCCCCCTGCAATCAGCATGGTTTTGCCCAGGTGTAATCTTCCTCTCTTATTTTCAGTCTCTGAATCAGGTCCTTAGTACCTACATAAATGCTGCAAAAAGCATTATCTTTATTCCTATTTCTGCAGTTGTTGGGGCTGGCAATTACGAGGAAGGGTTTCTATTTAGCTATGTGTTTAAGACACTTGGAACCACTTATTATTTATTTATGTATCTGAAAATAAATTTTTAGGGTTAGAAAGGTTCTGTATGAGAACTAGATGTAATTGTGACTATAGCCAAATAACCTTTTCCTAATTTACATCAATTACATCAATTACTGCTGGGGTTATCTCTTCTTCTAACTTTAATGGATGGGAACGTTTGAGAAGCCAGGAACATGCAGTACTGTGTAAAATTAGGGGCTGAGGAGTATATCTTCGAGGAGGACAACATCAGTCAGTCAGAGATTATCCAAGGATTAAGGAAGAAGGCGTTGATCAGGTCAGTGCACAGTTAAAGGTAATTGGCTGTTAAGGACAGAAGGGGAGGGGCAATCTAGTTTTCAGAGGATGGTTAGGATAACTCTGGCTCTTTTTGGTTACAGATTTCGTGCCTGCCCACCCATCCCATGGCTGTTTTTTGTTTCGTGTTTGTTTATTAAATATGTTAATCCAAATGTGCCTTAGGATGGGCTTGTCTGTTGGGGAGTACATGTCAGTCAGCATTTTGTAGGGGCATAATATGGGCTATAGGGGCCTGTGTTTCACATGATGCAGCAAGAATTTAAGGCATTGCTTTGTACAAGGGTAAACCTCCTAGAGAGGAGGGTTGGTGCTGCCCCTTCCTCTGGTGTGAATTCGATTTATTAATAATCCTTTGCCAACCAAACTTTCCCTCCAAAATTATAAACAATATTCATCAACAAAATCTTATATTTTTATTGCCACCCTTTTATATTTATTTCATGCAACAACAGTCTGTAATCTGGCAAAACAGGGCATTAACCCCTTTAGCTTTTAACAGAAATTGTCCGATTTTTTGGGAGGGTGAAAAATTGTCAGTATTTCACCCACCAATTATGTTTCAGTGACTGTTGTGGGAGATCCATCAGTCACAGACTAATCACAGAACAATGTTACGACCCATATAAACGAGATACAATGAAACAATGAACAATTAGCACAGTACAAACTGATGATTTAGAACGAGGAGAGAGTAGAAAATGTGTTGACAAGTGCTCTTGTTTATCTGAAGTATAGAGAGGTCTGACTTATGTGTTATTGATGGTTTGGTAGAACTTGTGTCTCTGTATACAATTATGGACCACCATGATACCAGCTATCCCCAGATCAGTTGGTAGCAGGGCTGGTTCCATAGGTAATTTAGGCCTGCCAAAAACCTCTGAGGGTTTCCCTTTTAGAAATAACAGACCAATATGATTAGGGCATCAGAAGGGCTCTGGAGCCAAGGCATAGTGGCACTTGTCCAAGTGACACCGTGCCCTGGCTGCCCTTTTTGGCACAAGGCCATGCTGTAACCTTTAGTTCCACAATAACAAAATTTCAATTTAAATATATTTTACATGTATTACCCCACAACCCACCACCCACAGGTTGTGGGACAAGCCCTAGTGATATTGGTACTATTGCTGGTGGTACCCAGGAAGGGGACCTCTATGGAATTTTGTGGACCCCACCTCTGTGGGGGAACCATCCTCAGTCCTAACTGGCCTGCAGCTTGTAGTAATCCTGGTGTGGGGAACCGCACAATCCCAAGCTTGTAAAGTCTACTGCTGGTAGAGTAAAAGTTGGGAGTTCCTATGATGATTGTGCCTACCCCCCCACCCCCCATTGTCATGCTGCTGGCACTAGGGCTGGTAACAAAGTATAGGGAAAATCCATGTTGGTTTTCTTACAGCCATATTACATAATCACCACCACCACCACCACTGTGACCATACTGGGTAATTTCCATATATTGACTGTACCCTGTGTATGCCGTTTACTCCTAAACTGCCTGGTTCTTCTAAACACAAAAGTACATCATATTTTCACCACTGGGGACAGTGCATTTATGTCTCCTATGCAGTGAACTACATGTATTTTAGCTTTATAACATTTTCCAAATAGACTGCAGGGCTGGTCATATTCTCCAGGCTAAAATTTGCCTGCCAGTCTGGGAAAGTGCTGTACACTCTAAATGTTGCAACTAGTTCCTAGTGAAGTGTGTGTTTGTAGATGTTTTTCCACTTTTCATATTCAACAGGCACTATACATTGATTATGTAGAGTTAAGAACTTTCTGGAAGTGGTTAGTTACTGTAATAAGTACAGAATGACGAAGGCATCACTATAATCATGAGCTGTGCATTGCCTGATGTCCTGACTTATATCTAGGGACTTATTTCAAACTATGCTTCTTGGCAGAGACTATCTGGAATTATTGCCAATGATGTAATGTCTGTAGTCAAGGGAATGTGTTTTTATACTGCCGTTGTCATTTACATAACTGTTATTATCGTATTTTTTAACTGAATTGATGTAGCAGAATAAAATATACACTCATTGAACAAGTTCTGCCTCCACACAGGATATATTCAATCCGTGCACATTTCCCAGATCAAGTCACAGTATAAAGAGACTCTGCCAGTTATACGGCAAATTTTTGCAAATGTTTTTGCACCCCCCCACCCGATAAATTTATACCCTATATTGTACAGCAATAGAGTTTTTTATATGAGAGACCCCTAGAGTTTATTACAAAATAATTGGCATCTTGCCACTGTGCTCTAAGACCAGTTGTAATGGATGTAATGGTATGAAGCTACAGAAAGGATTAAGTATCTAATAGCGTAGAAGGTTCGCTATAATAGGTCAAAGAATTCGTGGTTTTGCATCTACTACTGAGCAACTGAACTGTTATTGCAGCACAAGTGTCTGTCGTGCAGGGGCTTTGACTTTAGTCATGTATGTTTGAAGAGATATGGCAAATTTGTCTCACATCAACCCTGTTTTTCAGCACACACTATGGTCGGATTCACACCTAAGATGAATGCTTCTTAAGTGCGTAGTACTAAGAATGGAGCTACTACGCATGTGTAGTAGCTCATTTATGCTATGTACGTACCATTTCGGTACATAGATTGTGTATGTGCGGTAATTAAAGACTGCGCGTACTCAATCTACATACCAAAATGGTACGTACAATCATTCTCCTTAAGTGTGAATTCGGCCCATTATTATTATTATTATTATTATTATTATTGTTATTATTAATTATCTTATAATTACTATATTATTACTATATTATTTATTTATTTATTTGTATAGCACCAATATGTTATGCCACACTTTAAGGTAATTTACATAAAAGATGGTCCTGAGCCTTCCTCATCATTGCTGAGCCTATGTAAGTTTCTGGAGATATATTTGTCCTAAAACTTTTATTTACGTTTATTCAGGGTTATTATTTCTTAACTTACTGTAACTTACAAACAAGTTTCCTTTTTACAGAAACAATAACTAACACCAAAAGCCAAGTTCAGATAGAACCAAATAAACTACAAGAATGTGTCTGGTCTGAGGGAGGAAATCCATGCACATACTTGGAAAACATACAAACCCCACACACATAACTTTCTGGCCAGCATGGAACAGAGTAACTGTAAGGAAGCAATACTAAACGCGGTATCACTGAACTTCCTTTCTGCAGATACACACACACACACCTAGGCCAATTTAATCAGAAGACATTTAAATTGCAAGCATGTATATAGCGTGTGTGAGAAAAAGCACAAAAACATTTATCCTTAATCCAGGGTTGCCGGCTTTTTATAGCTTCCCTCCGGGAAAGCTATAGATGCATGCCGGTGTCGGGGCTTAATGACGTGATTTATGCATATAGTGTCATTAAGTCCCATACCTTGACTATTAATTACTGCCTTCTAGATTTACTAGTGGTGGGGGTGGGGCTTGATGATGCAAATTGCATCATCAAGTCCCTCCCTGTCCCTAGCAACACTAGGATACTAGTATTGCCAGGCAGGGGGGAAGGACTTGAGGCAGTGGTTTTCATAAAACCCCAGGCCTCAAGCCCTCCGTGGCAGATTTGCAGGCTCTCCTGGAATACCGGGAGAACTGCCCGAATTTCGGGATTCTCCAGGACATTCCAGGAGAGTCAGAAACTCTGCCTTAATCTGATTTTACACTACCAATTATTGGGTGATCAGGTCAATAATCACTGTAGTAAGTGGACATGATATATTTTTCAAATAGGCAATAATCGCAGAAATGGTGTGGCACGATTATTTGATATTCTGATATGCTTAAAAATAATATTTAAGTAGAGCCAATCAGCTCACTGAATGGCTCCCTCTTCCAATAGGATTATCGCTCCCAGCAGGAGAGGTGTATGGCGCCGATGACGGGAACTGGTGGGTAATCGTTTATCGGGGCACCTTTTGCTAGGATAGATAATCGTCCTATTGTATGTCCAGCTTTACATGGCACTATATAAATTATTAAATTCAATCCTCAGAGCTGTAAGGTTGTAGTAATTATAATCACCTTTTGCCTGATCTTAAATATTTTGCATTAATATATTCATGGCTATTATACTACTACTGTCCTTTTTCATTCTGTGTAAATATAGCTATTGACAAAGGGCCGGATCCAGACTTGCGTTCGTCACACCACATACACACGCTAAGTGCATAAGCGGGGTGTTTTGGGGGGAGGGTGCATGTTTTACGTAGGTAACTTATATTGTATGGACTTTGTTCCGTACAATAGATATTCCGTGGAAAGGGGCTGTGCTTCCCCATAGGCCCCTAAGGTGGGCAGGGGGGGGGGAGCATTTAAATTGTGCAGTTGGGGTGGGTTTAGGGGTTTATGAGCAGGTCAGCGGTCGGACAGACCACTGATCTGCTCACGTGACTTAATACTGCCGTTTAGCAGCATAAGTCACACAAATACCTGGACAAGAGAGGGGACTTCACTCCCCTCTCTCCTACATACTGACAGACTCCCCAAAGGTACATAAAGCATGCATGGGTCTGGATCTGGCAAAATTTCTCTCTCTCTCTCTCTCTCTCTCCTCTCTTTCTCTCTCTCTTTCGCTCTCTCTCCTCTCTCTCTCTCTCCTCTCTCTCTCTTTCTCTTGCTCTCTCTCCTCTTTCTCTCTCGCTCTCTCTCTCTTTCTCTCTCTCTCTCTTTCTCTCTCGCTCTCTCTCCTCTCTCTCTCTCTGTCTCTTTCTCTCTCCTCTCTCTCTCTCTCTGTCTCTTTCTCTCTCCTCTCTCTCTTTCTCTCTCGCTCTCTCTCTCTCTTTCTCTCTCTCTCTCTCTCTCTTTCTTTCTCTCTCTCTTTCTCTCTCT
>WWET01001501.1:159777-187021 GCA_011038615.1 Limnodynastes dumerilii | reverse complement strand
GACAATACAATAACTGAACAGTATTCCTGACCTATAATTGTATTGTGAAACTCAATGATGGCTGTATATAAAGCATTCATAATTCTTACATTCTTCCATGCTAGATGCTGCTTCCTGCTGTACTTTCCAGCCAGTTGTTGTGAGCTCAGCTCCAGAATGCTGCTAGCTTGCATTATTGTTGCAGGGCTGGTCTTTGTTGTTTTATGTTTCTAAAGACACACACTGCAAATATTACCACATAATTTGAACTTCTTCTGAGGACATATTTTTTACAGTTTCTCTTACCATATCGACAGGTTTATTAGCATTCTTTATCATGTGTTATTTAAGTACATCTGTTTTTCACATACGGTGTGTAGATTAAACTGTCAGGTCACAACTTGCACAATTCTCGCCAGAGAAAAACAGTGATATAAAATCTACTTCATAAACAAGTTTTTTTCCTGGTGAAATATGTGCTGTTATTACAGTGTGGATGACACACAGAAGCCATGGTGAGAGTCATTTGTAAAACGTGTGTCTCTTAATAAGACTCTTGAGGTCGCTTATTAACATAACTACAGTTCCCTATGGTGTTCGCATTGCTGTTCGTGGAAATCATAGTTCGTTGTATTTCAATGGAAGTTTCTCTGAGGCCACATTTGTTTCCAAAATATTTTTATTGAGACAAATATTGTTGATTTAAATACTGCCCATTGGTTAGTGATGTTAGAACAGGACAAATTGCATAAGATTTTATTTTAAACTGAGGAATATAATAAACTGATGACTTGTAAACCTCTGAAAGCTATCTGTCTCATTGTATGCAATAAAGGGTCAGATCTAGACTAATGTCAATGCCTTTCTTGTAACCCCATGGTACCAAACGCTGTGTTCAGACTACCGGTACTTCATCCTCTCTTCTCACTCGCAAGGAATTCCGATACCTGATCCCCATCATAAAACCTCATATAAAATTAGGATGCATTGGAAATGTGTATTGTATTTAGGGCCACTGACATGCCTGTTCTATCTACATACCTCCCTCCAATCTCTTAGTGTATGGGAGCGGCGTACTCCACTCTACCATTGGAAACACTTCCAGTACAGAAGTCTGGATCCATTTTGCGCATACACATAATGTTCACATTTTTAATCCAAATGTCCCCTTTTCAAAAGCTTGGACCTGCCCCAATGAGAATAAGTAGCAGTAAATTTATAGGGAGCCAGGAAAAAGGGAAGAAGGTCTAGATCCTGGGCTATGGCCGACAGCGGAATTACGTACATGTTGTACGTAATTCCTCTGTTTTGAAGGTTGTGCACATGCGCACAAACTTCTTATAATGCTGTAAGGCCGCCGTACATAACGTATGCTAAGTATGCCGGCTCTTATGAAAAGGGGGCTTTCCCCCCCATTATGCATATCGTATCTCCACCGTCAAGGCAGAGATAGACATGCTAATTAGTGGATGGGGCTGGGGGGGGGAAGCCCGGGGAGGCCCCATACCTGATCGTAAAACTTAGGACAGGGATTTACTACCGACAGCGGGGAGTGCACGGGATGTGCCCTCCCCGCTACAATGCCAGCCGTATTGACCTCGGGCGCCCATAGGTCAGGATCCAGCCGGAAGATGGTAAATTCCTATCGGCAACATACTGTGGAAATGTTTGATAAATCAATGTTTATGTTGTGTGCCATTTGCAATGGGTCTGCTTTTATGCCATTAGGTGGTGGTTTGAAACTGCTCTTTGTTAGACATTGGAAGAGTATCACTGACATTTTCCTGTGTCCTGGGGAAAGTCTTAGACCATCTTTAAAATAATTCTAGCCAATCCATCCAGCTGCAATATGCTGTACATTAATCATGAGGCTATACATGACGCTGTACATTAATCATCAAGACGGGCTAACAAATGATTGACTGTCAGGCAGTGTATGGAAATGCCTTATTTACAACTAAGAATTATTATCAGATCATTACATCAAGGCTTCCCATCTTTCACTCATGCTTCATCCCATAAGAATGTCTTTCAGCAGATATTAATAGTGCAAGTGTATGGTAAATGCCATATTATCTGTAAATGATTTACCCAATCACAATTGTCGCCTTGTATGTGGGTACAACAGAAAGACAAGATAATCTAAAGTGACAGGTTTTCCTTTCACAAAGTATCTGCTGGCACATGTAGTTCCACAGGCTCTATTGAAGTTCACACAACCCATGTTTGCCTTCCTTTTTTCCTCACCAATTCCATAGGCTTCCTACCGGTTACGCCATTTGTTTGTCAATGTTATACAAAAGCTAACTGCCTGCAATCTACCGCAGCACTTGAAAAAGTTGAATTGCACGAATAGTGTTATGATCGCGGTGCTTGTACTGTGCATATGCAAACGATTGGAAAGCACACACTTTGTAGGAGTCCGGATCTGGTTTTTGGAGACTGGATGCCAATTCATTCGGTTGAGATTTATGTGAAACGGAAATTTTGCTAATCTGACTTGAAACTTGGAGCAGAGACACACCATTTCAGAATTTAAAGTCAAGCCCTTTGACTATGATTCTCCTCTCAATAGGGGTGGTGATTGAAACATAATTCTGTTGGATCAGACAAAATAGTCTTTATTTCTGTTTTTATTTCATTTTTGTTCTATATCATGTTGGAGCATGTGATTTTTCCTGGAGCTGTGAAGTAGTTAATATCTAACAAGTTTAAATTGTCTTGTGTTATATGCATCTCTTTTTCTAGTATCCTTTAACTGTACTAGCATTTTTAAATAGTAACTAATGTATTTGCAGACCAAGTGTGAGTTACACTTGATTTTTCTTTATTGAGCCCCAGCACTCCGCAGGTATTCATTAACCCTGAGATTTGCAGAGATAGAATCTAGAGGTGGTCTGATGGCACCTCCATTCATTCTTCTTCTTTTTGCTCAGTATAATTTAGCAGTAGTTGGTGATAGGCAGGGATTAATGTCACATTCAAGGTCATTAATAGATTATAGAACCTTTTTTTTCTTTTGAAGTATGTGAGCGCTGGTTTTTCCTATAATAAAAACTGGGAGTTGATTTATTGTATCTTCTTGATGGAATCATGCACCAAATTATATATATATTAATATTTATAATTTTTATAATATATGTTAGAAAAAGTCACGACTTGCAAACACATATGTCCAGGTCTGGCCTGTGACAATGGTAAACATGGATGCAGACTAAATATTGCATATTATTTGCTGTGGGCACAGTTATCACATTTTGGCAGAGCCTTCATGTTGCAAGCCCTGTAGAGTGTCCCTCTGGCTATATAACTGTAAATTGGTCTGGTAGCAACTACCAACATTTAATTAGCTACTCAAAAACTGTATGGTGTTGTTTGAGGCCATGAAGTATGTATACACTGTCAGCTACATCCAACTCTATCTACCAAGCTGCAGTGTGCACTGGATGAAAATTTGTCAGTGGACTGATAATTATTATGAGGTGCCCCAGTATTTATGAAGTAGTTACAGTAGTATTGTTAACAGAAATCTATAAATGATAAAATCCCATGGGCTCACAAGGGAGTGGAGGAATTTTCCTCTTATTAGTAGAGGAACATTGTTGGATTGAGGTCAATACAGGAAAAAAATGAGCATTGAAAAATGACACTGAAAAATCTTTGTTGCTGATTCTAAGCACTGACCTTATTACAATAAATACAATGCAGGAATAAGCATTAAACTACTGATGCTTTCATTTACAGCCTCTTCTAGAAAAGTTTGTATTATAAAATATTAAATGCATTTTTTAAATGTGAATCAAAGGAAGCCCTGATGTGCCTTTAATTGGGTGTGGGTCCCCACTGAGAATAGCCCTATCTCAGTTTGGAACTGGCTGGGAAATTGATTGCTTTTGCCTCGAATGGTAAGTATAAATCTAACCCTAACCCTCCCCTTCCATGACCCTAACCCTATCCTTCTTTTCCCTGCAACCTGACCCTAACCCTTCTTTCCCCGCAGCCTAACCCTAAAACTCCCTTCCCCGTAGCTCAATTCTAAGACTCCCCCGTCCCCGCAGCCTAAATATAGAGTGCTCTACCAGCAGGCTGATTCTAATCCTAACCCTCCCCTTCCATGACCCTAACCATCCCTTCTCTAGAGCTTAACCCTCCCTTCCCCAGAGCCTAACCCTAAAAGTCTCAGAAGAGGTTACTCACCCCTCCGGTATGGTTAGCGGCAGGTGGCGGATGCGGCAGGTCCGGCATAGTTACCTATTCAAAAAAATATCTAAAATGACTGTTTTTCAAAATAGAAACAGACAAAAATGAGCTTTCAACTGTCTCTATTTCTAAACCAGACATTTTTGGCTGGAGACATACAACGCTTTTATTTCACGTTTTTATTTATGATAAATAATAGTTAAACAAAAAGTTTATTAAAATGCATTATTATAAATAATTTTATGTCAGGTTAAAGCTTTTATAGCTAATGCTGTGTTTCTCTCTTTTCTCCATATTGTGTCTTTTAATAAAACGTCTTGTTTTGCTAAAAGAAAAGCATAATATTTAGAAATTATATTTAATTTAAGGAGGAAAAAAATTTGTATTAGACTTTTTAAAATGTATTTTTAATTTGCTCTTTGTATTTAGTGATAATTCTATATCATTATTTTGCCTAGCGGCTGATGGCTCAGATATGACCCACTCATGGCCAACATAACAGAGATGACATAATGCATAAATAATCACACAACATGAAAAATCACATGGACAACTGTATGCCATTTAAAGAGGTCATTGCTCTTATTTATTAATTACCTAATTAATAGGTAGCAACTGTAGCAAGGGCAGATCAGCTGCCAATAGTCACTATAGTCACTGAACTTAGGCATTAAAGTCTACTGCAATCAAAACAAGGTCAAACAAAAACACAACTGAACTCCCAATGCTTAAATGTACTGCAGCCATCCTCCAAAATAATGCTGAGTACACACTCAATGGTTTACTACTGATGCGCCATCTTGTAAAAATAGCAGTAACGATTCTAGCCCAGAACTGCATTACGATGCCCCCTGTACACACTGCTCTCTATTTTCCTGTGGATCTTTTGGAACCTTTGCTGCAACCCTATGCATGCCTATAAAGCAGAAAAATGAATGGGAATCGTTGCAGTGAAGATTGATTCAGTATATACTGAAGATTGATCCATCACTCATCTCATAAATTAGAAGCTCCCAAAAATCAAATCACACAATGTGGTGCATTCACAGGCATTTATATGCCACTGAACTAATAGAATACTTAGTCATCTGAATGAAAGATTTAGGTCATTTATTTTACCCTCTTTATTTATTGGACACTTCATAGAAACATGGAAACATAGAAAGTGATGGCAGATAAGAGCCACATGGTCCATCCAGTCTGCCCAGTTTTTTATTTAAAATTAATACTGACCCTAGACTCTATTTACCCTCAATTTAGTTTGAGATTTAGGATATCCTTATATGTATCCTAAGTATATTTAAACTGTTCTACTGTGTTAGCCAAGAGCACCTCAGATGGGAGGCTATTCCACTTATCTATCACCCTTTCAGTGAAGTCATTGTTCCGCACATTTCCTTTGAATCTACGACCCTCCAGTTTATATTCTTGCCCTCGTGTTCTATTACACCTCTTCCTTTGAAAAATGCCACCCTCCTCTAGCCGGTCACAGCCCTTGATATCAATCATTTAATCCAAAATGTATAATAAATTACCTTTAGACCCTGCGGAGATCATTTGACATTTTATAGTCTTCATTTAGGGATCAAATTTGGATGACACTGTTATAGTTCAGTGCAGAATTACTGCTAGAGAATTACTTATTATTAGGTATCTGTAATATAAAGGGTGGTCAGATACATAGCATAGAAACAGTAATCATAGAAATTTGTGATACTGGTTGAGGTTCATGTGTCTTTCCCTTTAATCCTCGAGAGAACAAAAATAAAACACACAATAGAGTAGCATGCTGAGATATAAGTAAACTGGAAATACTCAGCAAATACAGTTTGCAGCTCTGGTCCTTAGTTATCTGTTGACAAGCTGCACCACTTTGTGTTTCATTTTTCTCTTGAGGATTAGTTGAAGAGACGCTTGAACCAAGCCAGCTCATATATTTGAACTCTGACTTTGAAGTAAACTTCTAAGTAAACTGATTTTTCTTTATAGCAGCTGTAGATAGACGGCAGCTGAGCACAAGAGGTAATTGTGAGATGGTAGACAGCGAAGTATCACAATGGTATTTTACCATTGTAAGTTATAATTGTATCAAAGGACCTGATCAAGACCTCCGCGCACAGCCAGAAAATCACGCGACTTCCGCCAGCAGCTTCCGGGAATCGTGTGACTTTATTATTTTAGGATAAGGCCCAAAGTGTGTTTCCTCTATTAGCAACCGCCACCAATTTTACATTACTGTAGGTCTAAGGGTAGTTTCAACCAATGACATTGTCTGCCTACACTTTAAATAAATTATTATAATTATAAGTGGCAATAAGGATGTTTTTTAGTGACACCATATCACAGAAATAGGACACCCTCCATGAGCATGATTTAGAAGAACAATGGGGTAAATCCAGATCTAGGGGCTACTTACGTTAGAACGCATAGTGTATTTACGCTAGTTTAATTTCTATGCACTCTCCTCGCTCGTACGTACTTTGGCCGTTTTACGCTGCCCAAATCCTACCTTAACTTTTCCTAGAATAAGTACTGACATACGTAATGGATTTACGTAGCCCATACTGTCCAATTTAAATGCCTCCCTCTGCCTCCAAAGCGTAATCGTGTGTCGTGTTGATGCCCCCGCTCCTTCGTTCGTATTTATGCTGATGGCACGTACGTTATGAGTTACGTGGTGTAAAACCTGCTTCGCTCATGCGCTGAAAATATAAATAGCCGACGTCGCCGGCTAGCGTACTTAGCTCAGGATTTGGCACAATGCCAGACAGTCTGATAGTTTCTGCTTAAATTTTAAAAATATTTGAAAAACTAATAAAACATCATTGTTCAGCAAAGATTCTGCTTTGAAAAAATGCTTAATAGATAGAAAACATTTTTTTAATGCTATAATGAATATATCGCTGCTATTATATTGGTGCATTCTATGGCAAACATACTGTATCATAGATATATTCTTATTTCTCTGTGTCACCTACACTACTGCCGCCAATGAGAAGATCAACATGTACAGTATAGCCAGATGAATGATGAATTGAATTTCAATGAAACCATGATAAATTTCTCACTGGTGGTAACGCCTTGATGAATTTTGAGAAACTCTAAGTCTGACAACCCCTGTTTTTCATCAGGTTTAGGAGTTCTGTCCTACATAAACAGTCTAATAAGTTCATACATTTTTTTCTACCAAATTAGACACAGGGGGACATTTACTAAAGGAGATTTTTTATCAATAACCGTTTTTGGCATTTTTTTTTTCTGGGATTTTGAACTAGCTGTATTTACTAAAGAAAAAAAATCGCAGACAAAAATTCGTCAAAAAAAAGAGCTGGGTGTGAGTGTCGATTTAGTTAAAATCAACACCCACTTAGAAAAAAAGCAACATGTTAAAATAAACACATTTAAAAAATAAATAAATAAGCATTTAAATATTTTGTAAAAATGGCCTATGTCTACATAAAATGCACTGCGTGGCAAACTATTAACTCTTAGCATGCTGCCACTTATGGTACTAAAAGGCACAGCATGCTCTGCAATACATGGGCATGCTGTGCTTTCTTTTAATGAAAAATAACTTTATTTTTTACATTTATATTATTTTTTTTTAAGCAAGTTTTATCACTAAGGGGGACAGAGTGTGGTGATTTTTTTAAACATAAATCGCCACAATTTATACCTTAAAAAATCGCCACACATCGCTGATGATTATAAATCGCTAGAAAAAAGTGCCCCTTAGTACATCCAGCCATTTGGAACCCAAAATCACCGGAAAATTGTGGTGATGGCTGGCGTATCATCACAAAAGTTGACTTTAGTAAAGTTACTCCACAGTTTCAATTTACCAGTGAATTAAATATAAAGAATAGACAAAAATAACAACAACATTTTTAAAAATGTAGGTCATTGAATCATTTGCTTGTATGTGAATCTAAAAAAAACTGGTTACAATAACAAATTGTTTTTACCTGATACAAAACTGTAGTGGTGCCTTTAATCCTAATTTATAAACCTCCTTGTGACTTGCTTCTTTTTGGTGACTACATAAATTCTGCTAGTGAATTGATTTGAATTATCCTATTGGTTAAGAGAATTGACAGAGAGTGGGGAGACATACATGTGCCTGATTAATGTCCCTAAAGCCAGCAATGTAAATTGATCAATTAATCCTCAATTTTTCCACTAGTTCCAACACAACTTTTATAACATTTTATTTGCATGTATGTTTATAGAAGTGATAGCAAGAACATCATCTGCAATGTCTAACAGACTGGAGCAAAGCCAGTGTGAGGAACACAGTTGGAAAACATGAACTTGGTGATTAATTTCTAGACTTATTTTATGCTTATCTCTGAATTTAATGTAAAGTAGAAGGTAACAAGCATACAAATGCTGCAATTTACTTTTTAGCGCTAATATTTGCATTTGTTCCAGCCAGCAAGACAAAATTGTCTGTATATAGCTCATTAATATTAATATATTTTCTGACATAAGCATTGAACAGTTCAATCCATCTGGAAGAAAAGTACATGTTATAGATAGATAATAAGCAGCACTATTGTATTTGCATAACATTTTCTGCATCCAGTTTTAGCCACTTTGGATGGTAGAGCAGTCTACAGTCAGTAACATTACTGAAGATCCATCTCCAAAACCATACTACTAGACTTGTCAGTGCATACAGACACACAGGTTTTCATTCTAAATGCAGGCCAGGCGACAAGGAGGACAGTTGTGATGGGCCCCGAGGTTCAGAGGGACCCCTACAATCCACTGCTATTGAGTAGGGAAGGGGTCCCCAAAAAACATGAGTGTACTGGACCCTAAGATTTCGGTTGCCATGCCTCCCTAAATGATTACTCTTAAACAAACAAGCAAACAAAAATACCTAAAGCACATGTTATGGTTAGCCCCTTTTTAGTATTGGCTGTTCTTAGAAATACAGTGGGCCGGTTCCATACCCCTGCATGTTTTCCGAGCATGTGGTGGTGTTTAAATCTGCATGAGAGAGGGGAGTGAACTCACCCTGTCACTCCCCTCTCTTGGTCGTAAACAGTGTGACTTATGCTATCAAAAGGCAGTCTTAAGTCACACTTGCGGATCAGTGGTGTGTCCACACTTTGCGTATGTAAGTGGGTTCACGTTATTGACTGAGGATCTGGTCCACAGTATCCATAAGAAGTTACAGCAATACACATTTCTGCTCATCTCATTCCCCCAACTTACATAACAATGAGGAACTCATGTTATATGTATTCATATTGATATATTATGTACCAATATTTAACATGCAGTACACCTTTCAATTATATGGTGCCATTTTTCATTCATATGCACTTAGCCTATTACCACCAAAGTGTGCAGTGTTTATCCAAGCTGTTTTCCTCTTAGCTGGGGTCATCCTTATATCACTTGATACAGCTGTCCTCATTTACTGTTGGGGTAGCCTCTAGTAAATAAATTAGGTGAAATATCTATTTAGCTAATTTAGCATAAGAAGCCAGCAGCTCCAATATTGGGCACCAGATTACACCCAGTTTTGCCCACTAATCACAGATTATCATGGCTATTGTGGATTTTACCGGGGCTTCTAAAGTGCTTAGCTTTTAAATCTAAAATCATTCATATTCTAATATATGTGGTAACTCTCCGTGTTTTGTCATTTTTGCCAAATATGGACCTCCATAATGCATACCCTCCAACATGACCCATTCCATTAGGTACAAAATACTCTGCTCCTCAGTTTCCAACTGTCAGTTACTATGGTAACAACCTTTGTTGAAGAGGCAAATAGTTTTTTTTTTTTAAATATCAGTTAATTCATTTAAACCAGGTAAGTGACAGTTGGAAGCTCAGTAGCGGATTATTTTTGTACCTAATGGAATGGGTCATGTTGGAGAGTCTAATAATGTCACCAGAAGAAGGTGAGACCAATTAAGGAAGGGTTAATCTTTAGTCAGAAGCCCCAGCAAGTCAGCAAAAACAAGGTTCTTTCCCTTCATGTGTACCCCAGAAGAACGCTACTATAGTTAAGTGTGTGACTGACATCAACAGGGAGCAAAAAAATTTGCCTTCTAGGTTCAACTAGGTTCAAGGAATGGAAGGCAGGTATTGTGGGCTACATAATGCAGTAATAATGCATAATAAGCAGTTTATAGGAGGAAAGAGTCAGCGGACCGGATACAGACTTCTATACAACAGCTGATATATGAAAACTGTTTGCGTAAATCAGGTATTTTTATTTAGTCACTGCACATGCCAAGAACACTGGGCAATGCAGCGGAATGCTGGAGGTACGAAAGTTGATTCCGTACATCCTACAGTTCCCTATGTAGGGTGAGCCCGACCTCCGTGTGCACTATTATCTTGTACACGCATTAAGACTTACCTGTGGACAAGTTAAGGTAGTGTCCAGTACTCCATACGGTGTGGGGGAGTCACCTTTCCATTCACGTACAGATATTAGTGGCAGCCAAACGTACAGTTCCCCACCGTATGTTCATGCTGCAGTTGTAAAGCTGGATCTTACCCAACAGGAGGAAGAACATGTAAACAGCTAAAAAGTAAAAAGTCTCTGTCTATTAGGATAGAAACTCCCTATACACACAAAGATCATTTATTGGCACAGAGAAAATGCATGTCTAAGTAGTTGTGGTGGGTGCACTGTACCCAGCATAGCCTTGTTTGAGAGAAGCTGTGATAGGATAGGAGATGCTTTAGCTGTGACTTTGGGCCTGATCCAGACCTACGATGTAGCGCTGAGCATACTAACGCTCAGCGTTACATCGTGGGACTCCCCCTGAAACTCCCCCTACCCTATCGTATTTACCCTTACGCCGGCTGCAGGCTACCCTAATTAAAGGGAGTGTAAATACGCTGGGGTGGCTCAATTTCTTCTTTTGTTTCCTGCCTCGCTGCCCCTATAGGAATGGAATTGGGCATCACTATCAGGGAAAATGAGTGACATCTCTGTCTCTGAGGCAGTGTTAAGTAGCAGCAGAGAGGAAAATGTCTGTATTCTTCATAGTTAAAGGAATTTTTGGTGGATTGGATGCATAGGGCCGTATTCACAGATCCGTTTTCACGCGAAGTTGTTTTTAGGTACGGTTTGACTGCGCATGCTTGGTAACTTTATTTACGTAAGTTACGTGGAATATACTCACGTAAGTGCTTTAGGCACGGACATGTGAATCGCACTTGGGGACATATGTACGGATGGTCGGGGTTGAAATACATACCTGAAAAGTTACGTGAAAGAGGGTGGGGGGAGGCATTTAAATGAGTCTTTGAGGGCGCGGTTACATAGAATCGCACATACGGAATACATATATGCACATAAGTACACACGTAAAGTTAGAGGTGCTCTATGGAGGTGTAAGTCTACGATGAGAGGGGAGTGTCATGTGTGTTGCTGGGTGTGGCCCATAATCATTGAAACACTTATAGCATTCAGTTTATGAACCATTGTTGATAGTAAGAGCATTATAGGAGCAAGTATACAACTTGGCAAAAAAAAGACTTATTTAGATATTACAGCTATGTGGCATATAAGTCCAGTGTGCACAAGCAAAGTATTTTCCCTATATGCAAAAAACGTGCACCCCTCACANTTCCCTACCCTACATGCAAAAAACGATAAGATCGATACTAAAACACAAAAAACTAGAGGTCTGTGGCTAATGGCGTAAGACGATGTCCCTGATCCAGACCTCCGTGCGAGAGGGAAGAAAACTCCTATCTCACGCATCTCTTACATGCAGACTTTGGCTGACGTACACATCTTAAGCCCAACCTTAAGTTTAAGTCCAAACGCAAAAAGTGTGGAAGTGCCTAACTCTGCCCCTCATCCACATCTGCATGCGGGGATTAGGCATGTGAATGTAAAGGAACACCCTATGAAACGAATATCCTAACGCACGGAACTCCGTACACTAGGAGATCTGTTGCATAACATCTGGCACACACATTTGCAGTGCGCAAAAAACACACCTGACTTCCTCAAGCAGCTTGTGGAAGTCAGACGGAGATCTGAATCCGCTCCTATGTGTCATATTAGCTAAAAACATTTACAGAGCATAACCTGCAGCATTGTGTTGTGAAACAAAAGATTAAATGCATAGTTGACGACTCTCCCGGAATGTCTGGGAGACTCCCAAAATTTGGGCAGTTCTCCTGGTATCCCAGCAGGGGACTTGAAGCTTGTAGTTTTCATGAAACCACGGCCTCAAGTCTTGCCTCTCTGCCTGGCAACACTAGTTTACTAGTGTTGCTTGGGACAGGGAGGGACTAGATGACGCAAATTATGTCATCAAGCCCCACCCCATCCCTATGAAATCCCCGAAAGGGGTATATGATAGTCAAGGGGCGGGGCTTAATGATGCGATTTGCATAAATCATGCCGTTAAGCCCTGCCTCCTGTATGCATCTATGGCTTCCCTCCAGGATCTTCCAGAGGGAAGCTTTTAAAAGTCTGCAACCCTGATTAAATGGCAATTAAGTACAATAGCTGCATCACTCTATTTTTACAATGCAGCCTATGTCTTTACAGTTGTACAACTATTAACATGCCAGAAATGCTGTGTCAATATATTAGCTTAATTACTAACTACTGTAACTACTCTGTATATGTGCTAAGTCTCAACATTTAAATCAAAATCCCTCTCTTTCATTTTTAGGAAACAGAAATCACCTCGCATCTCCGCCAGGTAAGAAATATGGATGCTAATGTCATATAAAGCTTTTTATAGATTCATTTTTGGGTTCTGATGCTAACCTAGGTAGTAGGGACTCACTCATGTCCCAAAAAGTAGAAATGTAAAATAACTGTGGTACCAATTACATTGGCGCCCCCCTTGATGATGCAAAAATGAAAACAAAAGTATAACAGTAAAAAAAAGTATAAAAATAACAAATATATAAGAATAATTGTACTTATCAGTGCCATACGGTCTCCACAGATGTCTGCCCGGTATAGTCTTTCTTTTTTTTTTTAAACATAGTTCTGGTAAAAAGTAACAGCAAAATCCTCTGTATTAGCAGGTTTGTTTTTCCACTTGGAGGCATATTTAAATGTCAGTATATAATAACAAATGAAGGAAACAAAAGCAGAAACTATCGTCATACGTACAGATATGTTTAACAATAAAATAAAGAATTTTTATTCTCACAAATTTTGACTGATACGTCCATTTATCCTTATACATTTGTTGTGATTTTTGTCACACTGGGAGTCACCAATGTAATTTACATTTAGGAAGCTTTTCTTTGCTGTATTTGTGTTTTTTTCTCACTGTCATAACTCAGAAAACAGCTGCACTCAAATGTGCAAAATTTGTATTTGGTGTACAGCAGCATGCAACTGAAGGGCGAGGATCAAGGTGTTTCAGAATCTATGCCCTCTGCTCATTGTAAAAATATGAAATGATGTCAATACTAGTAATACCCTACAAAAGATGTCCAGGCTTTCCTTAGAGATATCTTTGACTGAGAATAGAGCTGTGATGCGCTTATTTTGCATTTGCTTGATTTCAAACTCAAAATCAGTTTATATATATGTGTGTGTGTGTGTGTGTGTGTGTGTAATGTGTGTGTGTGTGTGTATGTGTATATATATATATATATATATAAAGTGCCAGATCCAGACCTAAGTTCACTTTAAGTACAATCTAGTAGCATATTTACGTGATTGTAAGTATTATGCATTCCCCCGGTCACTCCCCTCAGACACACGTAATTTACTTGATTTACAAGTACCAAACCCTACCGTAACTTTTTCTTGTGTAACTACAGTTGTACGTAATGGATTATCGCATGTAACGGCCTAACCCGGCCCATACTATGCAGTTTAAATGCCTCCCTCCGCCTACAATTCGTATTTCTGGCTGTCGTATGGATGGCCCGCCCCTTGGTTCATAGTTATGAGGAGTTACGACGCCTAACGTGCCGTGCGCTTGCGCAGTGCATACAAGTAGTCGAAATTACGCATGCAGCAAGTGTAATTACGCTCTCGTACTCAACTCAGGATCTGGCCCAAAGTTCATAAAATGCATAGATCTGTCTGGCTTTCCACTTCTCAATCTCAAAACTATAAGGACAAATCGTCTTTGTTTAAATGACTTTGTCTTCATTTTATGTGAGCATGATTGCTCAAGTGGTTAGTACTTCTGTCCCACAGTGCTGAGGTCATAATTTAAATGCCCAGACAAGCCCTATCTGTGTGGAGTTTGTTCTACCCCTTGATTTCCTCCCATATTTCAAAAACATGCTAGTAGGTTAAATAGACATAGTCTATGCCTGTTTGTGTTATGAAATTTAGACTGTAACCTGCCATGGGGCAAAGACTGATGTAAATATCAAGAATATTCTCTATACAGCACTGTAAAATTTGTGCTGCCACATAAATGATAAAAGACTATGAAGATGCGGTGCATGCATAACACCAATCCATTTAGTAAGCATTGGTATATTTTATTGTAAAGCCGTCCTAGAATAAAAATGTTGATTGATTCTGGTAGTTCATTCAATGTGAAGTATCTGTTCTTGTGGAAATATTAATTCAGAAACCTTTAAGGGAAAATAATGGTTCAAAGTGCCTTTAAAGTTCTACTTAGTCTTCCAGTAGCACTAATTGAGCCTCTGCCCCATTGAAACTTTTGTTTTGTGTAGGTTTAAAAAAAATAAAAAAAATAAAAAATCTCTTTTTTTCCATTATAAATATATGCTTAACATTTTACAATAAAATACTGTGTTCTCTGTTATAGATCCACAAAATGCATCAAACATCTTTCATCCATTTGTTCTTTTGATTAAGTATCTCTTCAATATCTTTGTTTTCATTTTATGCTGATCTGTGACTTCCTTTTTTTATCCTTAGATATATTTTTGCGCTGTTCTTGATATTTGTTGTTTTATTTTTGCTTAGCTGTTGTTGTCTCTAACATTGACTGTTTTTCATTTCCACATATATGCATAAATCCATGCTACATGGCAACCCATCCTGACTTAAGACCAATGACAGTTCTAACGCCTTTCAACAGGGTTATGGTTTCTGATTGTAAGTGCGCTCTTAGTACTATAGTACTACATAAACTACAGTGCCAGAGGTTCCCAAATTTTCTCAGTTCAAGGCACCCATAGGGCTGAATTTACTAAGGGGCAATTTGTAAATAGTGTAATTTTTTTAGCGATTTTCCTGCAATTTTAAAATCACTGGTTTTACTAAAGGAAATTCGTCAGAAGTTTACCAAAAATACTGCCCCTTCTAAATCACCGTTTTTACAATTGCCGAGGTGATTTAGAAAAGGCAGAAAAAGCAGAATTTGGGTGAATAAGAAGAGGTGGGTAAAAGTGAAAACCTTTATTTATTATTAAAAACATAAAACAGTTTGATCATTAAAAATTAATTGCCCTGCATGCTCTTATCCCTTAGCATTCTGCCGCATATAGTACTAGAAGGCACAGCATGCCCATGTTTTACAGGGCATGCTGTGCCTTATAGTACCATAAGCGGTCCCATGCCAAGGGTTGAGATAATACCACTGCATTCAAAATGTCCCCTGATCCTATATGATGAAAATAAATGTCCCTTTTTGGTCAGAAGTATTTACCCTAGCTTCCAAGATCCTGAGATGCTCAATTGCACCTGACCCGGCACTGGCCCTACTTCATCATTTCCCACCCTCCGTCCCTGGAGATAAGCGTTATGTCCTAGGCCATCTCCTGATCACCACGAAAGCTGCCATCGCACAACAGTGGAAGCAGCCAGCTCCTCCCCCTTTAGCCAAAATTGTTGCCAAAATAGAATTTAGCTTTACTATGGAGACACTCGATGTTCCATATGAGGCAATAGCCTCTTCCCCGTTGTTTAAGTGGTTACCTTGGTCGGACTATGTAGCAGCAGAGGCGAGTCCTGGTCAAAACTAGATTCTGTTCACCCGTCTTTCTGCTGGGTGTATGTAGTGGATAGAGTTTTTCTTTAATATGTTTTTGGGTGGTATGACATGCCCTACTGTAACTCCTTGTACTTTAAGCCAATAGGACCTTCTCTCGTTTGTTGTCTTTGCTGGACATATTGCAGTATGTATCGTTACCTTTATTGTATGAAGGATTTCTTGTTCTGTATTTTTATTTTATTGTTCCCCCCGTTTGTTCCCCTGAATCCTCCCTCCCCCCTTTTTTTCTGTACCCCTATATCCTTTGCTTCAATAAAAATTTATTGATGATAAAAAAATAAATGTCCATTGTTCCTATATTAAATAATACATTTCATATTTTCCTTAATTAAATAACAAAATGTCCCCTGATTCTCTATGATAAGACTAAATGTTCCCTGTTCCTTACTTAAATTATAAAATGTCCCCCAATCCTATATGAGAAGAATAAATGTCACTCGGCCCTTAATTAATAATAAAATGGCCCCCAATCCTATATGAAATTAATACATTTACTCCGCTCCTTAATTAAATAATAAAATGTTCCCCCGATCCTATATGATAAGAATAAGTGTCCCCCAGTTCTTAATTAAATCATAAAATGTCTTCCAGTCCTATATGAAATGAATAAATTTCTTCCGTGCATTAAAATAGTTGTGCCAATGATCTCCTTGCATAAAATATAGTTCCTAATGTTCAGTCTGCATATATTTTTTAAAGTCATTATTTCTGTCTAAACACATTGGGCCGTATTCAAACCTCCGGCTGCATTGCATATGCGGCCGGAGTTTACCGATATGAACTACTGCGCATGCGCAGTAATTTTGTTACGACATCTATACGCAGTCTTAAAGATGTCTGAATACTGCCCATTATTAAAGATCCTTTCTTTTCTGGGTCCTTCCGGCTAATGACTCTTGTCATTTATAGACCCATATTTATACCCTCTTATGAGACTCCACACAGCTAAATTGTGGCGAATTAACCCTTAAAAAATTGCCACACATGCTGTAGATTAAAAATCGACAGTATAAAAAAATGTCCCTTAGAAAATCCTTGAATTTGGAAAATCATGGCAATGAAGGGCTATTTATAATAGCAGCCAAAATAGTCCCTTAATAAATCCAGCTTTTAGTGTCTCAATAAGGGTGTTTTCAGACCCTCGTTTTGTCCATATGTGGGAATTCTCCCATTATACTACAAATAAATATCCATAAATTTTGTAACCGCTGCGATTCCACAAATTTGTTTGTAGCACTTGCCTCTAAATGAAAGATAGTTATGAGTTACTTCTCATGGTCTATGACCGAGTAAATTGATGTAATATCGGATAGTAGTGCTTTTATATCCAATTCTATAATGAAGTTGAGGACTTTTGTAGAGTCTGGTTAGACAGATACCAGATAACTGGTTTGTGTCACTACTGAGGTTTGAAGAAGATGGTCAGAGTACTCTGAGTGGTTTGTTGTCAGTTTGTGAATACCCGCATCAATAACTATATGACTGTCTCAATCTCTACTGAAAGAATACATGTAGCCTAGATTTTTTTAAATGTTTTTTTATGTTGACAATATCAACATTGTTATCTATTTTTATTATTTTTTATTTTTTATAACCGGCTATTTTAATGTGCTTTGTATGTTTTGTGTTTGCATGTGTTGTATCACTTTGAGTTTATCCACATACTGTTGAACCTGTATATTATTTGTATATACAATATTTCTACATTAAAAAGGACTGAGCGTTTGGTGCACCTTACTCAATGCTTCATGAATTTATCTTGTTGAATAAGTTGGGCAGTCCCCTTATAACCCTTTCCCTATGTCAAGCAGCACAGTCAGGTTACATAAGACACTCTTGTCCGGGTTGCCTAAGATTTCTAGAAAGAGCAATTAAATACTTATTTCAAATACTATGGTAGACATTAATCTCTGGTTCACATGAGGCAATTAAATTGCAAACTAAAGCAATTGAAGCATGAGATACAAAATGAGTGATCCATGTTATGGAATAAATCTCAGTCTTGAGAATGCATAATAAAAAATCATCCATGTAAAAGTGGACTTAGGGCTTGCCTTATCTTCCTGCACGCACGGACAATGGCTCTCCCCCCTCCCCCCCCGGCTAATCTACATCCCGCGGTGGTGCGGTGATGACGGCTGTGGGCCCTTGTATCAGCATGGGCCCTGGTGCTGTTGCACCTCTTGCACCAATGGTAGTTCCGCCCCTGTATGCACTCCCCTTGCTCATACATAATTTTGCCGTTTATACACTTTCCAAACCCTACCTTAAACTTTCAAAGTCGGCCCTAATGGCTGCACGTACTTACGTGCCTAAGCACGCCCATACAGTACGATTTAAATGCTTTACTCCGCCTCCAAAGCGTAATTACAGGTGTCGTTTGGCTGGTACGCCCTTTCATTCGTAGTTACGCTCTTGATACTAGGATGGTACGTACGTTCAGAGTTATGCGCCGTAACATTTGCCGCGCACTTGCGCAGTACATACAAAATAGCATTTTTTTACGTCTCCAGCTAGCATAAATACCCATATCAATATATGTCATAAGTCTGGACCCAGGCCACTGTTATCTGTACATTATGTGTAATGTTCACGACAATGTTTAATTGTTTCCATAAAAAATGTCATGATTTGAAACTAAAAGCCAACAAACAGTTAACTTAGCTAACTAATGGGATGGTTTTGCTTTTCCTGTATGATAAGACATCACACTTATGAACAGTGGTGATTATCTGCTGAATGACCTTTGCTATCCTGCAGATCAGCTTTAGACATAATAAAGTTAATATTTACATTCAATCCATTAATTTATCAGTGCCAAATAAACCCACAGAATAAATATCACTTTTGCTTTAACACAAAACTATCCTTTTGAACTCTGGCACCTATTAATGTTAATTTACTCACAGATATTTCTTAATCTGTACAGTAGAGGTCCTCTTACATGGTGCATTGAATTTTATTTTCATCTATTTTTCTTTAATGAAATGATCTGCAAATATTAAAATTATTAAATATTCATAATGCAAAAGTCAGTGAACAAGGACATATTTATATAAATGGAACTCACTTGGTGAATCTTTGCTCTGTCCACTATCTCTGTTGTATAAACATTCCATGGGATTTCATTGTGACACTACTGCAACTTATTTGCGAAAGCTTTGCCAAAGACCAATGCATATACTTCCAGTAGGAAGTGACAGGTGGACGTAGTCTGTCTGGCATGCCCAATACTACACAATGCTTTCTTCTTCAGCCAAGCAGTGTGAGGACACATCTGTACCTGACAAATAGGTTTAGTAAGTATGAAATTATGGGGATTGGAGAACACAAGACAACTCCTGCTTTTGTGATGTTCGCTCCTTAACAGTTATCCCATGGATTTTGGATCAGCCCCTTTCTGATGAAACTGCCAGAGTAATAGTATCTTCCATTTTTTGCGTTTCAGAATCTGGTGGAAGGCTTTCCGAGAAGTGTATAGGCTGCTATCATAACAGGGGACCTGATTTAGGGTCATTCATAGTATTGTTGGTAGAAGTATGGCAATATGCTATTATGCAATCATACCTTCTAACGTACAGAACTCATTCCATATATTAGACATTCCAATGAAGAGGCTGGCGCTTCACTTACACATGTCTAATTCCCAACATACAGGTGAGGATAGGCATGTAATGAAGGGCCAGAGGCGAGGATTGCATCTGGATGGACGCTGATCCTTGCATAGAAATAAAGGTAGGGTTTAGTACATGTAAGTGTCCAGAACTACGATTGGTAGAAGGGAGTCTCCTGTGTACTCCCCCTTCCTTGTGTAATTTCAGAGCCCACATGTACAGAGACCATACAGGGGTCTGGATCCAGTGCAGATAAATAGAATATACCCATGTAGGTTTCAAAGGTAAGACTGTTATACCACCCCTCTACAATATCTCCATTCAACCTCATTGTTTAGTATCAATTACATTAAAACTGAGAAAACTAGGATGAATCAAAAGGAGATACTGGAAATCATTAAAAGCCATATATATTATTATTGTACGTCATTAATTGCTTTCTTTTACATCCTTTTAATTCTTCTTATTTTTCAAAAACAGTTCAAAAACATAGTGTGAACAAATCATTAAGAATATAAATGAGAGGATTCTGCACCCTGCACTATCTATCTACCACACATTATCTACCTGCCTGGATTTGCTTCAGGCCAACAGTACTTTAAGCAGTCTCTAATTCTTCAAACAACAGAGGTTGTCAACCCTTTAGTGCTTTAGTGATCCACAGATTGATTTCAATCTAGTGTACACGTTGTGTTTTTTTTTAATGGGCATCGTAGGCCTACATAATTTATTCTCTTTTTATTGAATAGGTCTTAATAGTTTACCCAAGGAACATATTGATTTCATGTTTTACAATGCAATGTTTTCATATAAGCCCTGTGGAAAGACTTTTATGTGCTATATCTTGTTTTCTCTGCATCTGCAAGGCAGCAACGTCCTTTTCACGTTAATATGACTGTGGTATTAAATACTGTAGTTCCTGGTAACTACCTTTCTTTAAAAAAATCCTGATAGACTTCAGGGTGAATTTTCTGACCATAATATCCCAGTTTACCTTAGGGATTGCGATACTGGTAACCTGCTACAGTAAATATTATGGGTAAGAGAAAAGACATATACTCTACATGCTTCTTCCGTACTCATATTTCCATAGATATTACTGTTTTTGATTGCAGAAGGATCGTTGCATCTTTGATTCCATTTTTTCAATTATACCAATTTTCTTGACCACCATTAGTCTGTAAAATGTCTTTCTTATGTGTCTTCCTCATGTCCTAATTGTTCTTTTTGTCAAGTCATTAACATACATATATTTGGTTAAGTCTTAATCTGCCTTTATTTTCAGTACTTTCAGGTGTCTAAACAAAATTGTCAAAAATAGTTTTCCATTTTTGACCTTAGAACGTCTCAATCACAATTATGTGACCATATTATAATCATAACTGGATGTACAAGTTTGTTACAAGCCTATTTGTACTATGGATTATAAGGAATCATTTTTGTGTATTTTTTTTTTACATATTATTTTTTAATTAATTGATTTTTAGTTAGTTATTGGATTTTCTTTACACATGTACAGTGACAGTAAATTAATTGGTCATTATGAGCATCTTATTGTTTTCTAAACACCTAGTTGCCTTCAAATATATTCTAATTGAATCTTTGAGAGACTCTCTTTATTGATTTGTTTTTGTGCATTTGGATAATAAAGTTGGCCAATTATCCAATTATCGTGTGATTGGCCAATAATCGCTGTAGAAAGTGGAAAGGATGAATTTTCCAACCAATAATCGTACCAGGAATGCACAAGTATGGTTATTTAATCGTATAGAAAAACTGGATATGTGTGCTAGTGGAATTATCTGCTAGAGATCAATCTTAATATCAGATTCAAAATGAGCAGTAAAATAAACTGGGTAGCAAAATGTAACTAGTGAAACATTTTATTAAATATACTTTAAAAGTGAACAACTAGCACAACCTGGAAGCTTCCAACTCAGAACTATGGCATGCTGATATACTACTCAAATGCAGGACACTGAGAAAAAGTTGTTTTGAAATATTATTGTTGCATATATGTAACCAGACTTTATGTAAGCAATCAATGTCCTCCTATGGTTATATCCCTATTAAATTAATGTGATAGTCAGCAATTGTTGGAACACGACCTGCAAGTGACACTGATCATAACTAGGGACCTGATTCAGAGTTGCGCATCCATATGAAAATCACACGGATGCGCAGCGTTTTTGTGCAACTGCGCATGCGCAAACAGCGCAAGGAAGTCATATTTCCCACGAATTAAATATCGATTTACATCATGATATTTCCAAATATTCCCACGCTGGCAGAGGGTATAAGTATACCCCAATGACAGTACAACCATCATTAGCGCCGGAATGACCTGCGTGCAGGACATAGTTTGCGTCGTCTCTATAGGGTTTTTTGTTGCCAAGGCGACCCCCCGGATTAAAAGTTTACAAGACTGGACCCCCATCAGAGCGGGTAAGTATTTTTTTATTTATTTTTGGGCCATTTTATGGGCATTTGTGGTTATTTTATTTGAGAACACTACAATGATTTTGACCAATACGGGGACAATTATATTGGACACTTTTTGTCATATTTATATTTTTGAGGGTCACATGTGGCCATTTTTATTCTTTTTAGTATCTGGTTAGTGTTTTTTTTTTTTTTTTTTTTAAAGGGACAGGAATCTTGGACTTATATTATTTCTTTATTTTATTTGGGTGCACATGTGGGCATGTTTAATCTTTGAATTATGTGGGCACAGTTCTACTTGCAGCAGCATACCCTGTCGGGCAATACTTTATTTATTTATTTACATAGGTTGCGGTGACGGGGCAGACGGGGGAAGGGGTTAATTTTTTACTATGTTTAAAAAAACTCCATGGCAACCAATCAGATTCTAGCTGACATTTTCTAGTTTGTAATAGAAAAGTGAGAACTAGAATCTGATTAGTTGCTATGGGCAACATCTCCACTTTTCCTTTCCCAAAGCTTAGTAAATATGGCCCATGGACTCCAGGGTATGACAGAAACAATAAAGGTGAATACAGAGATTTTAATAATATTACATTTTATTTTATGAACAGAGTGAGAAATTATCCAATCACACTAAATGCCACATAAGAGAGTATGTAACATTTATTAAAGAACAGCAAATGACAAGCCAGTATTAATATTTACTCATGTCCATGTGTTCTAAAAGATTTCCAGAAGACTCCAAAATGCTACATCACTGTGTAGCATCAAGAGACTGTCACACTCCATGACAAACACCTGGGGGCTTATTCATAAAGTAGAAAGAAAATATACAAACATAAACCCAGGGTTTTTTTCTATGAATTTATCTCTCTCTCTGTCTCCTTAAGACTTTGGACCATGCTGGTTTCTCCATCACTGGACTTCATTTCTCACAAACTGCTGTCACCATAATTCTGCATGGTAGAAAGAGCTTACCAGGCTACAAAAGCTGGTGTTATCACAATCAACACTTGCTTATTCCTTTATTTAAAAAAAAAAACACAATGGACTTGTTCCAGGCTGAAATATAAAAGCGAATCATGCTAGATGTTGTAAAACCCCATATATAATGGCCGTTTTAACAGTTGTCCACACCTGAACTCAAATGCAGCTCTGGATGTTCATACAAGTATGGGATGTTGCATATGGATACATGGAAGCATGTAGCAGATACATTCCCAGGTACAAATGAAGGCTAGGTTCACTGCTTTTAAAATAGGGTTCTCTGCTCTCCCGGAATATCCAGAAGACTCCTGAAATTCTGCAAATCTCCCAAAGCAAACCACAGCCTCACGTCCTGCCCCCCTGCCTGGCAACACTAGTATTCCTAGTGTTACTAGGGGCAGGGCGAGACTTGATGACGCAAATTGCACCCACATCTCTAGTAAAACTGAGTAAAAAGGGCTTTGGCACAATTTGCATAAATCATGTCATTAAGCTCCGCCTCCTTGCAATCATCTATGGCTTCCCTCCGGATGTCCCGGCAACTCTTTTAAAATGGAAATAGTGGCTGTGCTTTGTCTGAGTGTACTAATAATAATAGGATTGAATCTAAAGTTCCAATTGCAATGTGTGCAGAATTATCAGATGCATAACATTTGCATAATAATGGCAAGTCCGCCGCATTCAGATATCCGTGCAGGCGTTCCTGCTCAACACTTCTCTTACAGCAGTGGACTTCTGCAAAGTCAAAATGGCGACAGTTCTGAAGTCTGTATTGGTATGCAATGCATTATCGCCCCTATATTCTACATTGTCCCACTTACTTGCATGTGCAATCTGGCCTGTCTGTCAGAAGCTGCCGGATGCGTGGATAGAGCGGTTTCTATACTGATCTTGTATAACGGATGTATGTGCACACTAGGCAATACAATCCAGCTGCCTAGAAATTAGGGGAAAGTCTGGATCCGCTGCATAATCATTGATAACATTTGTATTTATTCTTTAAACAACATACAGCACAATGCATCAGCAGCTTTCCTCATTTTTTACAGTTGTGTTGGAGGGTGAAATGCTACCACAATGGCTGTGTATTTTCGATCGTCAGTATCTTCCTGGCGTAGACAGGCTCGGTGGCTGGTGCTAATATTTAGCAACAAACTGTTCCTACTTATGTTCATACTTTATATTTAGTTTAATTAAGTCCACTTGACTACATTCAGACACCACTTACCTCCCATAGAACACAGCTATTGACTTGCATTTATATCTGGATCACACCATACCTGCAATTAATTTGTCCTGAGCATCCACAGTCCGACAGCACATAGACATTTGGGTGTACATTTGAGTCTGGATCCGGAAATATGTTCTTATGTTTTTATATATCACAAGGCAACAACAGTGTGCTATCAACAACAAATAAAAAACATGCCCAAAAAATGTCCTAACAAGTAATAGAGAAACAATTAACAAGTCTTCAAATTTACACATCAGAAAATTTTCCATCAGTTTCCATCAGAAAATATAAAAATGAAACACCAAATGTTTCACAAAGGGAGCAACCTCGTGTAATAGAAAGACAGGTGTCTGAGCATGTTTATTAGAAAAGGTCAGCTGGTAAGGACATCAGCAAGTGTTGCCCAGTTCTTGTACAACAGCTGATTGGGCTTACCCCTCAGACAGAGCTTGCCAGCGCTAGCCTACAGCACTGATATATAGACTAGACTGTATGCAAAAAAAGTACTCTTAAAATAACCTCTACAATTATTATTTTTTAAAAGGTAAAGTAAGGGTATGGATTCAGTGTTCCTGTGTGCTCCTTCATTCAACAGCAAGTTGCATAAAAAAAAAAAAAAAAGAGTTCACTGTAAGTAAAGTAATCACTGTATAAGTAAGGACTGCAGCAAGTTCCTATTAAAAGTGAATATGAGACAGAAGGAAGAGAAGTGAGTTTGGAGAAAGCTTGTCTTGTGCTGCTGGTCTGATCCAGAGCTTGTGAGGACAAATGCCAAATGTGCATACGAGTGCTGACAGAGCAATAGACAGGTACGTGCAAGGAGAATTCCATCTGCATTTATAAATGTATGCTTTTATTACTTCTCTACTTGTACTTTAGTAAAGACCACTTTGAAGAGTTACTGAATTCAAGTCACTGTCACCATATATGTCTGCAGTTATATTTCTCCATTACAGCTCGGCTTAGCTTGTCATTTTAAGAGTTTCTGGAGCCAGATGAAAAATCTGTACAATGGCGTGCTGGAATGAGAGCAGTAAGAGAGGAATTGAACTGCAGTAACAGTTTGAGTTACTCCGGCTGCTCCCAGAGAAAAGAATTAAGGAAGAATCGCTTGTATAGAAGTGAATAGGAGCCTTGTAATACCCTCTATAGCACATAGCACTTCAAATGAGGATCTTGTATGGAATACATTCTACAAGGACTTAAAGAAAGTGCTACATAGATCAGAGTAAAAGCATTAATAGATGGCAGAGAGCTGGGAACAATAGGGAATAAATATTATTATATAAATATTACAATAAATGGATGTGTGGGTTGAGAATGTATATGATACTTTTCCAGTATTTAAAGCTAAAGTAGCTAAATAAAAATTCCAAACTTTATGTAAGAAAAGTAAATATAGTACATCTAATAAAGGAGACTATTTGCAGAAATATGGGAATGATATATTCTGTTGCACCACACCTCTATGGGGCCAGATTTACTAAACTGTGGGATTGGAAAAGTGGAGATGTTGCCCATAGCAACCAATCAGATTCTAGCTCTCACTTTTCTATAACATACTGGAGAATGTCAGCTAGAATCTGATTGGTTGCTATGGGCAACATCTCCACTTTTCCAATCCCACAGTTTAGTAAATCTGGCCCCATAGAGGTGTGGTGCAACAGAATATATCATTCCCATATTTCTGCAAATAGTCTCCTTTATTAGATGTACTATATTTACTTTTCTTACATAAAGTTTGGAATTTTTATTTAGCTACTTTAGCTTTAAATACTGGAAAAGTATCATATACATTCTCAACCCACACATCCATTTATTGTAATATTTATATAATAATATTTATTCCCTATTGTTCCCAGCTCTCTGCCATCTATTAATGCTTTTACTCTGATCTATGTAGCACTTTCTTTAAGTCCTTGTAGAATGTATTCCATACAAGATCCTCATTTGAAGTGCTATGTGCTATAGAGGGTATTACAAGGCTCCTATTCACTTCTATACAAGCGATTCTTCCTTAATTCTTTTCTCTGGGAGCAGCCGGAGTAACTCAAACTGTTACTGCAGTTCAATTCCTCTCTTACTGCTCTCATTCCAGCACGCCATTGTACAGATTTTTCATCTGGCTCCAGAAACTCTTAAAATGACAAGCTAAGCCGAGCTGTAATGGAGAAATATAACTGCAGACATATATGGTGACAGTGACTTGAATTCAGTAACTCTTCAAAGTGGTCTTTACTAAAGTACAAGTAGAGAAGTAATAAAAGCATACATTTATAAATGCAGATGGAATTCTCCTTGCACGTACCTGTCTATTGCTCTGTCAGCACTCGTATGCACATTTGGCATTTGTCCTCACAAGCTCTGGATCAGACCAGCAGCACAAGACAAGCTTTCTCCAAACTCACTTCTCTTCCTTCTGTCTCATATTCACTTTTAATAGGAACTTGCTGCAGTCCTTACTTATACAGTGATTACTTTACTTACAGTGAACTTTTTTTTTTTTTTTTAATGCAACTTGCTGTTGAATGAAGGAGCACACAGGAACACTGAATCCATACCCTTACTTTACCTTTTAAAAAATAATAATTGTAGAGGTTATTTTAAGAGTACTTTTTTTGCATACAGTCTAGTCTATATATCAGTGCTGTAGGCTAGCGCTGGCAAGCTCTGTCTGAGGGGTAAGCCCAATCAGCTGTTGTACAAGAACTGGGCAACACTTGCTGATGTCCTTACCAGCTGACCTTTTCTAATAAACATGCTCAGAGACACCTGTCTTTCTATTACACGAGGTTGCTCCTTTTGTAACACTTTTTGTGTTACATTTTTATATTTTC
>WWET01001501.1:138203-157959 GCA_011038615.1 Limnodynastes dumerilii | reverse complement strand
GATCCAGACCTAGTTAAGTGCTTGAACTTAGTTACTCCTGGGCTAAACCATGTTGATTGCAGGGGAGTCATATTTTATCTGTTGCAAACAGTATTAGAGTGGTGATGTGATGTTTCCTATCCCAAGTCTAAATAACAGTGTGATAGTAAAGCTGGTCAGTATCTGTGTGCAGTAAGCAATTCAAAGATATATCCCTGCATGCAAAGAATACAATTAACTCCCCCTGACTGCAGTAAGCAATTCAAAGATATATCCCTGCATGCAAAGAATACAATTAACTTGACTCCCCCTGAAATCAACATGGTTTAGCCCAGGTGTAACTCAGTTCATGCACTTAACAAGGTCTGGATCCAGCCCAATGTGTTAATCAAGTCTGTAGTACAAGAACAAAATATAGTTTTGTACCAGGTAATCAATTGACTGGGCTGCTGTAAAGGTACCACTTGAGGCTATAAGGGATGCAACGGCTTTGTTGAAGAGGATGGGTAGTTTATTTCCAGGCTTGGTGATGGACCTCAAGGGTTTATGCAATAAAGCAGCGTTCCTGGTGTTATGTTTGTCTAAAATTTGTTGTAAGAGGCTAATTGTGGATGACCAGGAACAAAAAGTGTTTTTTAGTACATATTTTAAGGTCATCATGGCAGACCTATTCAAAGAGGAAAAACATTACTGTAATCAATGATTAAGTCCCCACTTATCCTTGTGTCATGTGTGTTACTTTATGCAGCTTACATTTGAGTTGACTCTGGTTTGGAAAAGTGGAGATGTTGCCTATAGCACCCAATCAGATTCTAGCTCTCACTTTCTTTTTACATAGTAGAGAATTTCAACTAACATCTGATTGGTTGCTATGGGCAAAATCTCCACTTTTTCAGACCTGCAGCTTAATAAATCTGGCCCTATGTGTTGCTTTTAATTGTAATACAGGCAAGGTGAAGCTATGAGCTAGAAGGGTCTATGTAGGTTTACTATATAGAAATATTGCCTCTACAGCAAGACAGAGTGGGCTTTACTTACACAAAAGTCTTCTTCTCAGTTTAAGTCTTCTCATATGCACATAAGACAAGAAGATTTGGCCTGAAATGCTTAATCTGAGGATTGCCATTCTGAAAATGGTGATTTTTGTGACAACAAAATAGAGAAGAGCTAAACAATTTTCTGAATTTGAATTTGTGATGAAATCCTTATAGCAAATGATTGTGATAGTGTGGTTCCCAGAGTTTCAGCCTAGCGTCTGAGAATTAATTAGTTTCTCTAGTGCTGTGAATTTAATGAATGCCACACAGCAAAAGAGAAAACTTCTCTCTACCCTCTTCCCCTCTGTGGCTTCTCTCTCTCCCTCTCCCTCTTTCTCTCTCTTTCTCTCTCTCTCTCTCTCCCCCCCTCTCCCTCTCCCCCTCTCCCTCCCTCTCCTTCTCCCTCTCCTTTTCCCTCTCTCTCTAGTAGCACTCTCCCCCCTTATGTTTTAATTACATTTAATTACATTTGAAACATGATTAAGTTACAACTTCAAACTCTCTCTACAAACCAACACAGAGGAACATTAATTATCTTGTCACTTACAGTAAATGTCATGTTTATAGTTGAAAATCCATAATCATATATTACAATATTATACAGCCAGCTGTGAAAATGTACAAATTTAATTAATGGAATCCAATGCAAGTATCTATTTGTTACCAAAGCCTTTGTAAGTAGTCAGTTGACCCCCACCCATAAATAAATGAAATAAATTAAATAAATAAATAGTTTTACAAAAGACAAGTCACATAACACTGATCCACTGAATCCACCAGTGTGATATTTTATTTGTATACATGAATCCTACTGTAGTAAATCTATAGGAATATACATTTGGGGCTCCTAGTTGGCAGTCCATATGGCATCATACAGCTTGGAGCAGTGTCATGTGTAATTGGTTAAATGAAGCCTGTGCATACACAGTTTGAAAAACATACTTCCTGACTTGTGGCTGTTTCTAGCAGCACCACCACATCAAGGAACCGTGTCAGACAGCTCCAGCAGTGGATTTATTGTCTGTGATTTACTTCAGATACAGTATAACATCCAGATTAGAAATCTTCCAGTATGCGGGTAGCATCCCCTTCTGCTTTAAGATTGGTCCTACGCCATTTCTGGAATTATTCAATCTGTTCTGGAAGTTTGCTCAGTAGGGATCTGCCAGGCAGCCTTGCTGCCATCCACGGCTTACGTTCTGAATACAATTTGGGCAACATTTCTGAAAGTTGGTGCACAGGTAAGAGCAAAAAAAGTACCTGTTCACCAGTTTTTCTACTGTAAATGTGCACTCAAGCAATATGGCAATGGTGTGACAAAGTTACAGGAGCTTCATGTAATAGCCAGAATGTTTGGAGTTGCAAGTTCCTGCAACAGAATTCAATTTCACCCAGTGCATCCTGACTCTAGTCATTCAGCAGCAGCAGCTAACGCTAAAAGCACATGAATGTTATTGCACAGTGATATGAGGTATGGTCAGTCTGTTTGTGTGGGTACAGGTACTGCTTCATGGAGAGTAAGGTGAGGTTTCATCTCCATATCTCCATACACAGAAACAACTTAATGTTTGTACTAAGATATGTTGGGAAATAATAAATAGCTTAAACATGGCATTGTTCTAGAATGTGCCAACTCACGTGTATTATTATGCAGGGTCAGTACAGGTTTATTTATCTAACATACAATGTGATAGTGATGTAGAGGGCACAAATAAATATCCTTCAGAGAATAGGAAATGATGGTTATGTGCGGAACATTAACTACTCCCTCCCCCCATTCTATAGAATGATTGACTAATAATTTATAACTAACCTGAAAATATTTCCTATTAAAGAGTGAAAGTCTGTATATCCTTTGTTATATATTCTTTTTACAATGATTTTAATATATAGCATATATCTGTTTTGCAGAAGCCTCTCTTATGGTGTGAATGCTATATGATATGTACAAGACTACTGTCACAGGATTTATTGATTATTACTGTGGGATATTCATTTCAGTACTAGTTATAATTCTAATTACCGAAGCTTAATTTCAACTTGCACATTTTTTCTTTACCATGACCTCTACAATTAACCATCTAAAAAACGTATATATTGCCCCCCCCCCAAAAAAAATAATAATAATTAAAAAAACAAGACGATGACTGCACTCATGTTCTTGTGTTGACTAAAGGGAAATACGCACTTTTGTCAATGATTTGCCCCGGTTTTATGTTTTCCACCTGTTATTTCGGTCCAGAATCAATTATATTTAAAACAACAAAAAAGTCAACACCCACTCCCAGCAAAAAAAAACATATATAGGGTGCAAGACTAATGGAAGTCAATAAAGTATAATTAGCAAAATGCTAAAGTCAGCACACTATATGATCCATATAAAAATTTAAATGTTTATTAGTCACAGGATTAAAAATAGAAAAAAGGGTTCACATACCCCAAATACATAATGCTCAGAAGATCCACCACATACATCTCAAAGCAATGCCATTAAGCATGTGCAAATAATAAGTGCAGAGAAAAAGTAGTATAAACTAGTCTCAGATCCCTGAATACTAGATACAAAGGCCCCGATCCTGAACTACGCTGCCCGGCGTTAATAAATTCCCATAATGGTCATCCTGGGAGCAGAGGTAGTGCATCAAAGAGCAGCGATATCAAGTGCATCCTTCCCGATGGCTGTTTCGGTAAATTACCGTCATCAGGGGCAGTGGGAATTATGGGAATTTGTGAGACTTTTTTTTGATGCATACTTGGATCCTGGACTGCCTTATTCATCTATATTTGCCATTAGCTTATCTACAATTTTTCAGGTAACACATTTTGCTTTCTTAATGTACCACCAATTTAATGTATTTTAATTTATTATATACTGAATAGTGAAATCATATTTATTGTTTTATCCATGGCAATATTTTTGTTTTTAGCCAGATGGTGGGGTTTTTATGGGTTTAGAAATGGTTAATCAGTAATTGTACATATTCTTCTGTACAGAATCCTGTAGTCGGACATTCCAGTCTTAGGCAAGTCTTTAGTCCAGAACACTTTGTTACTGGATTATAATATAAATAAACTAAGAGGTGATCTAACCTTTATCTGTGGAGATGTTCTTGTGTGTGAGTATTGTAAGGGAAATGAAACTAACGGCCATGACATATATTGATGAGATCATTTTTTTTATAACTATTACCTACTATCAATAAATCAGTATGTATTTTTTTAAGATTATATTTCTGCAAATATCTAATTTTGGTATTATGACTAAATTGGTGTTTTACTGGACTGTTGCTTTTTCTATTTGCTTTTGAAGGAGGCAAAATGACTACCTTGATGATGCATTAACTTTCACACACGTTAGGGGCAAATCTATAATAAAATCTTTGGATCCTTCCCATGTAACATCTGTACCCTCAGTCGGTATGAAGCTGTCCCAGAGTTGGGAGTAACAGCAAAAAAGGGGCAAATCTGATTCTGCACCTTGTTGAACGTTAGAAGGAAGCAAATTTAAAATGTGCATTTAAGGACTGATGCAGAGCTTTGTTTACATCTTTTTCTGTTTGTAAGCGTAGCATTGCCCATGTGCATGGGAGCAAGAACAAAAAACTCAGACTTTTCTTATACAGGTTATGATTTTACTGGGTTTTTTTTTAACTAAAATAATATGTATTTTATTTATGTTTAAATTCTTTATTATTAATAAACATGAAACATAAATTATTTAAATTAAACAGAAGCACCTCTAGACCTGAGCAATACCATGTTTAACTGCAAGGGGAAGCAATTTCAAACAGTCAGAACAGAATTAAACTTAAGAGGTGAAGTTTCCCAGCTCAACTCTAATTTACAGGTTAAAAACTAAAGCTATACAGTATTTAAATCCTATGTGCATATGTAAAGTATTTTTCTTGCATGCAAAATAATTTAAATGAATTAGCACTCCTTACTGTGCAAAATGGTTTAGCTGAGCTTTCCACCTGCACCTGTTTTGCCCTAACTCTGGATCAACCCCTGCATGTACTTCCGCTATGCAGAAACTCTGTATCAGGACCTCCAGAAGGAGTTTAGCATGAAAGTTACACCTGTTCAATATATGTGGGCAATAAGCTAAAGCATATTGGCCCGTAAATGTTTTGCATGCAGGAAAAATACAGTGGCCCGTATTCAGAGTACTGGACGTATAACATATACGTCCGGTGTTTAGCGATTTTTACTACAGCGCATGCGTAGTCATTTTTTAACGTAATCTACGTATCTTTTTCTTACGTAGATTGTGTAAATGCGGTCAAGATACGTAGATTACGTAAAAAAATTACTACGCATGCGCAGTAGTAAAAATCATTAAACACCGGACTTATATGTTATACGTCCGGTACTCTGAACACGGGCCACTGTATTTTTCCTGCATGCAAAACATTTTTCTATTAATTTGCTGCCCTCACATTGCAACATGGTTTTTCCAAAGGAATAGCCCCTTATGTGTGTTATTAACTAGCTGGATAAAATGTAATTGGAAAGAATATAGCAAAGAATTAGCAATTGTTTTCTCTAGTCTGGTATATCATGCTAAACTTCCTAGTAAAATATTTTCTCATTTTCTATAAGAACTTTAGGAAAGCAGAGGGAAATGTGTAATTTTGGATCACTGCTTCTGTGGTTTCTCCAGTAAAGCTTTGGGTCCAGATTTCCAGTCATCTAACACATCTTAAATTTTTCAAGATGGAGGATAGGGTGTTATATAGCTTGATATTTTTGGCGATCTCTGATTCAACCCTATACCACATTTACGTTTAATGAACATGCTGAAGATTTGAATTCAAGAAATGGGGTCTGTGTGGCAGAAAATACATAACGGTGTTATATGGATATCTACAAGGACTTCATTCACTAAAGCTGACTTTCCAGTAATACAAACTGTCCACTATTATGTACACACAGCATACATGCAATAGATGTACAATTATATGATCAGTTAATATGGAATTAGCAATTAAATTAATATATTGTTACAGTGATTTGATTTAAAATAACATTGGTAAGTGAAAATTAAATAAAAATGTAAGGATATTAAACAAAAATGCTAGACTTCATTTCTTGTATATTTACCGTATTTTTCGGACCATAAGACGCACCTAGTTTTTAGGAGGAAGAAAACAGAAAAAAATATTTTGAACCAAATAGTGTCCAGCACCCAGCATCACCCATCAGTCCAGCACCACCCATCTGTCCAGCACCCAGCATCACCCATCTGTCTAGCACCCAGCATCACCCATCAGCCCCCAGCAGCTATACTAAATACCGGCACTTACCTGTAGTGCCCCGTTCTGCTGCCTGCTGCTTCTCCTCCATGGTCTTCCCTGACGCTGATGTGACCTCAGGTCACTATAGCGTCAGGGGGAGGAGCTGCTGCACTGCTCTGACTGTCACACAGTACAGGCAGAGCAGAGAGAACAGTAATGGACGCCGCTATGAAGTGGTGTCAAATACCATTGTTTCTGCTCTGCCTGCCCTGTGTGACAGGCAGAGCAGAAATAACGGTAATGGACGCTGCTATGAAGCAGTGTAAGGCATCAGAGTGATGAGAGCACCTTACATTGCTTTCACAGCAGCGTTCATTACGCTGCTGACAGCCAGGGAGCGGGGGGATGAGTGCCTGGATGCACCGCATCCCCCCTGCGGACCTGCTCACACCCCAAGGTGAGTATTCGGACCATAAGACGCACACACTTTTTCCCCCACTTTTTGGGGGGGGGGAAAGTGCGTCTTATGGTCTGAAAAATACGGTACTTTCTATATGAACCTATTTCTAGTATAAAGATGACATGATTTATAGTGTTAGTTTAATTGAATATCCATTCAGTTCGCGGCCCGAATGCGGTCAGGCCCGTCATCAGGGGGGACAGCCAGGACTATTGTCACGGGCCCGGACTTGATGGGGGCCCGCCAATACTTACCTAGCTCTGTAGCAGCAGGTATTGGCGGTATCCTACCTACTGCCGATACTTGCTGCTCAGCACTTTTCAGTAGCCGACCAATGCACAGGGAAATTCTTCCCTGCGCACCAGCCCACTGCTAAAGCTTGTCTGCCGGGCCCCGCCCCTATGTGACGTCACCAATTATGTCACCTGGAGGCTGGGTCCCAGGCCCCGCATTTCATGATTGCTGCCCTGTATGCGGTAAGTGAACGGAGGTCTGTCAGTCTTCGTGGAAGAGGGCAGTGAACTCGCCTGTCACTTGCCTCTCACATGAGATTTAACACTTCCATGTGGCAGTACTAAAAAGTACCCAGACTGTACAATGTAAATTCCCACACCCAGGTTTAGGCGGGCAGAGGGGGCGCTCTGCCCTGTCATTTCTGTACAATTGGAGATCCATTGCGGAACATCTGTTAAGCGCATGCAGACACCCTGAATCGGGGGGTCAGACAGAGGTCAGGATTCAGTCCTGTGTCAGTAAATGCAGTGTATCCACTTTATATCATAGAAAGAAAGTTTGACGGCAATTAAGAGCCACTTAGCCCATCAAATAGACCATATTTATTTCCTTAATTCTGTCTAAAATTAACTTTGTGCTAAAACCCCATTTCTCCCCAGTTGCAGTCCCCGCAACGAAGGCTCCTCTCAGAAATAAAGACAGCCGAAAGCTACTTTTAATCTGTCTCTATTTCGAATAATAGGGACCTGTTTTATCATTTTTTTTATGAATGGCTGAGTGTGCCGATCGGCATACTCACTACTCACCCATTCGTTTTCGCAGAGACCTGCGGGACCCACCACTGACAGCTCCAGAGAGTTGAGTAACCTCTCGATGGAGTGTTAGGAAGGGGTAGGGGGGCAGGGTTAGGCTCTTAGGAAGGGAGAGTTAGGGTTAGGGCCATAGAATAGGAGGTTTAGGGTCAGGCTGCGGGGAGAGGGGTCTTAGGGTTAGGCGAGAGAGAAGGGAGTATTTGGATCAGGAGAGGGAGAAGGGAGGGTTGGGGTCAGGCTGTGGGGAAGGGAGGGTTAGGGTAATGGAAGGGGAGGGTTAGGGTTAGAATTAGGGGAAGGGTTGGGGTAGTTTTTAGACTTACATTTCGGAGCACCGCGTTCAGTGCTCCGTGAATTGATTGCTATGTCTCATCGAGGTATAAGCAATTGATATCCCAGCCAGTTTCAAAATAGAGCTATTCTTAGCGTGGAGCCACACCCATTTCTCCCTTATCCTGCCCATCATTTTTATTTCCTGCACTCACAGAACTTGCAACATGTTAATTGCTATATTGCTGTTTTAACAAAAAGCTTGTGAACAGAGAAGGATGGATCATAGGAGGTGGATAGCAGGATTGTTATAGCATAATCTAATAAGCATTATATAAAATTACCTGAACTTAATAAAAATATATATAAACCTGATCATTCCGGTAAAACTACACAGTAGCCATAATTAAGAGCAAGCTTCATGTAAAGCGTTTGAATTTGTAGTTTTAGTGGCTGATCTTTTATTCACATGTCTTTACTTTGTATAGATATCAGTGATGGCATAACCTAGCCTAGTAGGGGCTTATAGTAACCTAATAAGCTGTGACAGGTGTACGCTATAGAAGACTGCACAATGTGTGATGCGTCAGACTATAAGGAGTGTCAGTGTCCCTTTGGATAAACTTGTGTGCCTTTACTTTCATTCCTTTGTCTCCAAAAGCTGACTGGACTCTTTGCCTTCCAGGTCATTCAGGACCCGATGACATGAGCACAAGTTTAGAATTTATTTATTAAAGAATGCACAGTATATATTTATGGTTAAGAACTGGATCTGGCCTTTTTCCAATCTTGTGCTTTTCAGTGAGGATGCCATCGCTTTTCCACCATGTGCATTGTATCTGTGCTGACCAATCATCTGGCAGCCTGAGTGGATTGGTAGAAATCTATATGCATAGATTTGTGGACGGTGCAGCCCAGCTTTATACAGATCTTCTGTTCAATGTTTAATCCATTCACATCACAATCCAAAGTCTGGATCCAGTCCTAAGTGGTTCTGGTCACTGCGGCGACAATAACTAATTTGGCAACAGTACAGCCAAAACCACAATGCCGGCTGTATCATTGCCAAAATCGCTAAAACGAGTTTAGTAAAAAGAACACGTTCCCGCAGGTGTACCTGTTTTCCTTAAAAAAAATGTTGGAGGGTATGCATCTCTTCTGCTCTGTTCATGCTCTTTCCTCAGCTTTATATCTGCTTTGTCCATGCCTTCTCCTCTGCTCTGTCCTCGCTCTGTTCGTGCTTTCTTTTCCACTCTGTCTAGTTCTCTCCTAGTTCTCTCCTTCACTCTGCCTCTCTCCTCTGTCACTCTGCCTTTGCACTCTCCTCTGCTCTGTTCACGCTCTCTCCTCCGCTCTGTCCCCTTTCTTCTTTCTATGCTATCTCTATGCTATCCACTGCTCTGTCAATGCCATCTCCTCTGCTTTGGTAATGCCATCTCTTCTGCTGTGTCCCCACTCTGTCTGTGCTTTCTTCTCCACTCTGTCCTCACTCTGCTTTTGCTTTCTTTTCCACTCTGTCCTTGCTCTCTCCTTCACTCTGTCTTTGCTCTCTCCTCTATTCACGCTCTCTCCTCTGCTCTGTTCACACTCTCTCCTCTGCTCTGCCCCCTCTCTTTCCTCCACTCTTTCTATGCTATCTCCTCTGCTCTGTCAGTGCCATCTCCTCTGCTCTGGTAATGCCATCTCTTCTGCTCTGTCCATGTTCTATACTCAGCTCTGTCCCCACTCTGTTCTTCCTTTCTCCTCCGCTCTGTCTTTGCTATCTCCTTCACTCTGTCTTTATTCTCTCCAGTCTGTCCTCGCTCTGTCTGGCTAGCAGCTTAACTGTTGGTGTTCTACATATCGTGCTAATATACTACACCACATGAAGTTATTTTGATAGTAATCTTTCATATGAGAATATAATATAACTTTAGCTCAAGTTTGAAAAATTCCTACCATTTTATAAAAAAGCAATTTCTTCAGTAATATTTATATATTCTTTAATATTATGATATATTCTTTTTAAGAAAGGTAGACTGTTGCTTCATATATACTGTATTAATGTGACATTTGTGTGTGTATATACTATTGAGACACCTGAACTCTGTACTGGATATACATTTCATATGGATATGATTGAAGGTTGCCAGAATACCACAACATGTCTGTATTTCAAGACATTGCAGATTTTGTTTTTAGAGGCCTGTCCCACATATTCATCATTTTTTTACCTTCTGTTCCTTAACATGCAAGCCTGCTTCTCTGACAGCAAACCACAAAGTGACCACAGCACTGGAGAAGTCCTGTATTTTCATTCAGTACTTTGTGGCAACGGTGTTGCCTTTCATTTAATGGAAACTTAAACACACTACTTTTATAAATAGATAGAGTATCACAGGAATCAAAGACTGACTAACCAAGCTGTATGCCACAAAATCAACACATACAGGCTGCCATGCTAATAACCTATGCACATAGAAAACACATAAGCCAAATTAAATAGTCAGTCTAGTCTGTATGTGTTTAACAAAACACAAGGCTGTTTTCTCCAGTTCTACTGCAGGAAATCCTATTATTATCGGAGTTGGAACTTAAACCAAAATTCTGACAACTGAGACTGCAGTGTTGCAAAGGTTAAATAATTGTGCATATATGCACCCTGCATGGAATATGTATTTACATAAGGGAAAACAGCTGTGTGAATATTCCCAGCTTAGTAAAACCACTCTAAACCAAAACAGCATCCAGGACCCAGAAACATGCTGTTTTTCTTAACTAAAATATCACTTTTTATTAGTATATTTGTCAAAGACATGGATATCTAGCTATTGCGGACAGAGTGTGTATGCCAGCAGAAATTGTTCTGTTGTTTCCAAAACTTGACTTGATTTTTATATTAAAGTCTTCAGACTTTTTAACATATATTATAATTGTAACTACACTTACCTACTTTTTGGACTAAGGTGCAACAAGGGTGATTATGTGATTGCATTAAGCAAATAACATCATCAGTCTGCACCCACCAATTAGTGATGATGCAAATTGAATAGGCGGAGCCAAATATATCATGAGCACTTCCCACTTTAAAAGACAAATAAGGGAGTCTGTGATGGAAGACCCATATGGCAGACCCATATATCTATGTGTGTGGAAGACAGGGCACCATCCCGGGCAGATAACTAAAGTGAGAGTTGCAGTGAATCAAATATTTTAAGTTACTTATCCAGCTCAGATGCAAATATTTTTAGTGATGACTTTCTTGCTGAGTTTGATACAAAAGAATGCAAATGCACTTCAAATCTCAGTGAGTCTCCTGGACCTTGTGAGAAAGTAGACATATAGGGGTATATTTACTAAGGTCAATTTTGCTTAACTCCTGGGACTTTGCAGGTTATTATGCAATCACTGTATTCACTAAAGGCAAAGTCCTGGGCCTTTAGCCTTTAGCAAAATCGAACAGGCAAACATTGCTGACAAAACTCGTCCAGATATTTGCCTTTAAAAAAATGCAGATCGCCGTATTCACTAAGTCTAAATCGCCTTTAGATCATCGGCAAATCGTTTAAAACTAAAGCGCCTTCTGTGTGGGGCGCTTTCAATCAAAGAGCCCCACACTGTACCTGAAAAACACGTCAATATATTTGACATGTGTTTTTCTCTATAAAAAATGCCAGCGCAGCATGTCTGGAATGCTTAGCATAGCTGTGCTGATAGAACTACAAGGCTCAGCATTGCTGAGCCTTGTAGTAATATGAGCGTCAGCATGTTAAGCCTTCTAAACATACTGCGCTGTCTCCGGTGCATGAAAAAAAAAATACATTGTGAAAAATTCATACAGTAATACATTAATATACACGTGTGGCTAAAATAAACATTTACACTGCATAACAATGCCCCCAATGTGTAAACTTACCTCCGGTGGCCACAGTGTACTATACTAAATGTGTAGTAATGTACTGTGTGTTGTATAAAATAAATAAAAAAATATCACACTCACCGTTTAGCTGTCATCATTCTTGGGACGAGTTGCTTGGAGTTTCTTTCTTCTTTGCAGGTCATCTTCTCCAGTTGCTTGTAGAATCTTCTCCAGTTGATAGAAGATACAGCTCCAGTCCTCTCTTCAGCTCTTCGGCCTCTTCCGGCACTTGCCCCGGTGACAGGCTCCTTCATCTTCTTCCGCGGCGCTCCTAATGACCATTCGGTCACTAGAGGGCAGCCTTTTATAGTAATAACATCATAAACACTAGATCGCTCACTAGAGCCCCCTAATGTAAATGACGTCATAATTTCTATAAAACTGCCCTCTAGTGACCGAATGGTCATTAGGAGCGGCACGGAAGAAGAGGAAGGAGTCTGTGGCCAGGGCAAGTGTGGGAAAATCGCGGCGATGGCTGGCGATTCATAATCGCCAGGCAAAACCGACCTTAGTAAATATACCCCATAGGGTTTAAGCATGACTCTTTGAAATAGGACATTTATTATTTAAATGTGTGACACACATTTTAAGGCAGCACTGTACAAATGACTTCATGACAGGGGAACTATACTTCCTAGCAAGAAAAAAGGTTAAAAAACAAAAACAGACATTTCAGGAAAAGTACGCAGACAGAATGTTCCCCTTAATTATCATGAAGTTACAGCTAATATATATACTATTGTCATAGTAAAAAAAAATTGGATCCCATCCTGTCCCTTCTCTCTTTTGCATTGATTGGGAAGAAAACTTGCTGGATACAGAAAGAAGGGTGTGCAGGTTCGGTTTGAGAAGTATACATAGCAATGCTACAGCATAATGTCCAAAAACTAATATTTCTTAGTTTAAAATATACTCAGTTATCCGAAAATAGAATTCTTTCAAATGACCCACCAATTATTCTCCCTGGGCTGATTCTGAGTTGCACTTACTTTGATCTAGCATCTACCTACAGCATAGGCTGGCGCTGCTGTATTGAGGACCGGCGCTGGCTCTCAGTTGTCACAGATCTGGCTAAATGTCAGCTCTGAGAAGCAGGGAGATGAGCGGCAGCGGCTATCCAGCATGGCGCATGGATGCGCCGCATCCCCCCATGGAGTGCATTGCACAGGCTCTGCCCAAGGGCCTGCCCATTGTGATACTAAAATAATGTAAAATATTTGCTCCTAAAATGTTTACTTTGACACCATAGTTCCATTTTTTTGTACTGAAACCCATCATACTAAAATAAGAAAAGTGATCATTCCCCAAACCCTTGTTTACATTTTTTTTTACTTAAAAAATATTCATTAAGAAAAACAATTATTTAGGGGAGCATTGGAAGTCTGGATAGTATGGAGGGAACTTACCATTTCCTCATTGTACTATTAACAGATCTTCCCCATCCCACCTAGTATACAAGACCTTTGCTTCCTATCTCACCTTCAGAAAAGCTCCCACTACAGAAGTCTGGATCCAGAGGATCTGGAAATGTGTTGCGTACACATTCACATTTGCAAAATGCTTTTTCTTATCCTAGTGAATGGAAAACGCCCTTTTTGTGAATAGTTTGAACACGGTGCAGAATTATCAAAGCACTGATCCACTGAGTATTCCCTTTACCAGCAGTGATGCTCAAGTCTCTCATACTCACTGGGGTTGATTCAGAATTGCACTTACACCTTTTTATAGGTAAGTGTAGACCTGAGCAATACCATGTTGAATTGCAAGGGGGAGGCAAATTTAAACTGTAAAACCAGAATTAGAATTAAGAGGTAAAGTTTCTTAACTCAACTGTATTTTATAGAAAAACACAAAGCTATGCAGTATGTGAGTTCTATGAGCAAAAGTAAAGTATTTTCCCTGCATACAATAATTGTTAAATTCAGTAACGGCCCTTACTTTAAAAATGGTTTAGCCGAGCTGTACACTTGGACCTTTTTTACCCTTACTCCAAAACTCTGAATCAGCCCCACTGTTGTGTTGTAGAGAAAAACTAGTATTAAAGATCCATCATCAGGTTTCCCCTAATTATTACTGATATGTAATCCAATGTATAGCCATCTCTACTGTGTTATGTATTGTGTTTCTTTTTTATTATTAAATCATTTGTATTTAGTAAATGCACAGGTGGATAATTAGCAATTAGTTTAATGTGGGCATGTTCAGCTGTATTTCCTCCCAGTGGGGTAGTCCTGTTCTCAGTGGTGTGCAGTAGTTTTAAATTATGACAATTATATTACACTATATCATTGCATTTCTTTTATAACATTCGATTTCCATAAGGGTTTTAGAAAAAAATATGCCCCATGGGTCTCATTTAGCATTAGAAACAAGCTTGTGAGTTAAATGGCTGCATATAGGGTGTCATACCCTCCAACAAGACCCATTCCTTTAGGTACAAAATACTCTGCTCCTTAGTGTCCAACTGTCAGTTACGATGGTAACCACCTTTACTGAAGAGGCAATTAGTTTTTCTAATATCAGTTCATTCATTTAAACCAGGTGAGTGACAGTGGGAAGCTCAGAAGCGGATTAAATTGTACCTAATGGAATGGGTCATGTTGGAAGGTCTGCAGTTTTTTCCTCTGGCCATTCTATGTATGTCTTTATTTTCTCGATGTGACTTAAAGTTGAGCTAGTATAAACCCCTGCCTCACTATACACCTCTGTATATTCGTACTATGCCCCTTGGTGAAGTTACCATACCCCACATGTCTTTGGGGGTTTTAATTTAATATTATGCAGTCAAATGTAGCCCATTATATAAAAATCTACTTTTGGGCACGCAAATCTTTGTTTATGTAACTGTTAGTAGGAAAACAGACGTCAAAATTGCCCTTTTAATTAGGGATGCTTTTTTAGCATTCAAATGTACTTTATTTGTATGAAAATATTTGTATCATCATTTTTAGCCAACTTAGTAAAATTAGGATGAAGGTACATTTTCCATAGGTTCTCCACTGACTTGTCATGGACCACTATCAGATGACACAGCACTACAAAAGAAAGAATATCAATACCCACATAGCTCCCAGGACATGGTCAGATCACACCCCGGTCATGGCAGATCTGTCGGAGCTGGCGTTTCGCCCACCTAGAGCCACTTGGAGGATTAATAAGTCGCTCTTTCATGACTATAAGGCCTTCAGCATCCTTTCAGATAGACTAACTGAATATTTTGCACTAAATGACACCCAGGATGTCTCCCTAATGACACTATGGGAAGCCCATAAGACGGTATTGCGGGGGCATCTTATTGCCCAAGCTTCCAGAGCTAAGAGAGACTGGCTAAGATATCTAAATTAATGGAAGATCTACAATGGCTGAAAGCCCAGCATAAAGCCCATCCTTCCCCTCAGATTTTAGGTGACCTCACCCCAACTAGAGGTGAATTGAATCTATTATTGGCTTACCAAGTTGCAAATAAACTTAAATGGCTTAATCAAAAATTTTATGAAAAAGGGAATAAAGCAAACTCTCTTTTGGCTTCAAAGCAGCGCTCTAGGATGTCCACCCGCAATACTTTGGCAGTCAGAACCCCAAGCGGATCACTGATTTACAATCCCACACTAATTAAAGCTCAATTTCAAAGATATTATTTAGACCTGTATAATCTCCCAAATCCTAATGCCACCTGCTCACTAGTCCATTAAAAGGTGCTTATTAATGACTTCCTTTCGCGTGCTAATCTGCCCTGCTTTACACAAGATGTCGCAGCTAGCCTCTCCTCCGATATTACTCTTGAAGAGATTGAACAGACCATTAAGTCGCAAAAATCAGGAAAGGCATCGGGACCGGATGGATTCTTGGCTGCTTATTACAAAAAAATCTGCAGTGTTCTTTCCCCACGGCTTCTTAATGTTTTTAACTATATCTCTCAGGGGGGCATGTGGCACCAGTCATCTCTGGAGGCAACTCTCCAGAGTTAGTTGTTATCCCTAAGGAGGTAAGGGATCCACTCAGCTGCTCTAGTTATAGACCAATCTCTCTGCTAAATAATTATATCAAGCTATTGGCAAAAATTTTAGCTAATAGACTAGCAGGGATCCTCCCTGGACTGATCCAGTATGATCAGGTGGGTTTTATTCCAAGTAGACAGGCCAGGGACAACACGAGGAGGGTCATTGACATCATCCATATTGCCAGCCAGAAAAAGATCCAACTAGCCGTATTATCCTTAGATGTGGAGAAGGCCTTCAACAGGATTTCTTGGCTATTTATGACAGAGGCCCTTCAGCACTATGGATTTTCAGGTACCTTTTTAACAGGCATACTCTCCCTATACAAGCATCCTTCAGCGAGGGTGATGATCAATGGCACCCCCTTTTGAGTGGAAATGGAACGCGGCAGGGATGCCCACTGTCACCCTTGCTATTCGCTCTGGTAATTGAACCACTGGCCGCAACCATATGAGCTCTTTCAACCATCCAAGGGGTGAAGGTGGGGAGGGGCGAAAGTAAGATCTCATTGTTTGCAGGCGATATTCTTCTAACCCTACAGCAGCCGAGAACCTCCCTTCCTTGTCTTTTTCATGTTATGGAAGACTATGGGCGCCTATCAGGTTATAAAATTAACATTAACAAATCGGAAGCCATGCTACTGCATTGCCCATCTTAGTTGAAGGATATCACTTCAAATGGCAAACTAGGAAGATTAAATACCAGGGAGTTTATATCACCTCTTCTTACGAATCCCTCTATAGGGAGAACTTTCCACCTCTATTTCAAAAGCTTAGAGAGGACCTAACCAAGTGGGGTCCTAGTTTATCTCATGGCTAGGTAGGATTGTTACAGTCAAAATGAATATACTCCCAAACATGCTATACCATTTCCAGTGCTTACCAGTGAGGGTTCCCTTATCTAAATTAGCTACATTTGAAAAAGCACACTCCCGGTTTGTATGGAATTCCAAACGTTCGCAGATAAAAATTTCCCTTCTCAAAAAACCTACACGAGAAGGGGGAGGTAGAGGTTTCCCCGATGTGAAATGTTATTACTGAGATAACGCGGAGCATAGAAACATAGAAAGTGACGGCAGATAAGAGCCACATGGCCCATCTAGTCTGCCCATTTGTTTATTGAAAACTATACTGACCCTAGACCCTATTTACCCTCAATTTGGTTTACAATTTAGGATACCCTTATATTTATCCCAGGCATGTTTAAATTGTTCTACTGTATTGGCCTCCACCACCTCAGATGGGAGAATATTCCATTTATCTATCACCCTTTCAGTGAAGTAATTTTTCCGCACATTTCCTTTGAATCTACCACCCTCCAGTTTGTATCCATGCCCTTGTGTTCTATTACACCTTTTCTTTTGGAAAATGGTACCCTCCTCTAGCTGGTCACAAGCCTTGATGTATTTGAAAGCTGCTATCATGTCCCCCTCTCCCTTCTCTGCTCCAAGCTATACATGTTTAGTTCCTCTAGCCTTTCTTGGTATGATTTGTTACAAAGGCCATGGACCATTTTAGTTGCTCTTCTTTGCACAGTCTCTAATGTATTTATGTCTTTCTGGAGATATGGCCTCCAGAACTGAACGCAGTATTCTAGGTGAGCATCTCAGTCAAGTGGTGGCGTCATTTGCCCCCCTTTCCTCCCTTTCCTGGGCCGACATTGAGGCGTCGCATTTACATCTACGAAGCCTGTCTTTTCTGTGGGGCCTTCCTAAGAGGTCTGCACTCCCCCTAGCTGAAAAATTTCCAACCACAAAATTTGCCTTTACAATATGGGATCGATGTAAGGCCGACCTGGGTGTCCCCACAGTGCCCTTATATATCTCCCCATTATGGGACAATCCAGAATTCCCAGCGGGTACCTCCCAGGGGTTCTCACAGAAATTTTTCAATAAAGGAATAAGCTATGCAAAGCACTTAATAGTAAGATGTGCTCTTCTTTCACTGGGGGACCTGAACATTCTGGTCTCTCTCACTCTCTCTCTCTCTCAGCTCCGCCACTACCTAGCCCCACGTGTCTCTGAAACGCAACATACAGACTTATCCCCATTTGAATCTCTATGTCTAAATTCACTTCTGGGATAGGGAACTATATCCTCTATATATAGAATGTTAATGGAAGCCCATTTAGATACAGGAGCTAGACACGAACAAGAATGGGAGAGAGATCTGGGCCCTCCCCCAGAGGAGGAAAGTTAGGAAACTATACGGGAGCAGATTGCCACTTGCTCTATCTCTACACACATCACAGAAAATGCCTATAAGGTCTACTTTAGATGGTACTACACTCCGGAAAGCCCAAATGTATACGGATGTTTCCCCCATGTGCTGGAGAGGCTGTGGACAAAGAGGAACATTTGTGCATATTTGGTGGACATGCCCCAAAATTGCAATCTTCTGGGATAAAGTGGCATCCCTCATATCATCTCTTTTGACAATCAAGACAATGGGTTTTTCTGTTGTGCTATCCTAGGGAAGACCTGGATAAACCATCCCAAAAATGATCTACCCATGTGCTGGCAGCAGCTAGATGCTTAATAGCCAAATGTTGGAAACAGACAGAGCCCCACTTGATGGCTGCTCTATGTAAGTCAATATGGTATATGGCCCACATGGAGCATATTACTCATTACTTACATGAGAAGGAAGACAAATTTCTGGTTATCTGGGCCCCTTGGCTATCGCAACAGCGGCAATCATAAGATTATCAGGCAAAGACACCCCTCGCTTCCCCCTTCCTCCTCTTATCTTTTTATATTTGTTTAAGACTTACGGGATTGATGACTATACTTGGATTTTTAAACTGTAGTAGTTTTATTTAGATCTCAGACATACTGATAGAAAGAGGGTAAAAAAATGGAATACAGTTTTTAGTCTTGGCTGATTTAAAGAATGTTTACTGTTACTCTGCCATTGTAGTACATTTAACTCCATTTGTATTGTCATTTTTTGTATGACAGTTGAACTTCTAATGTCTGTATTTTGAACTTGACATTTAATAAAACTGAGTTAAAAAAAAAAAAGAGAGAATATCAGAGATAATTGTTGAGAAAAGACTGTGACAATAAAACAGCTGAAAGATTGTTCTAAATATGGCATCTGATTTGTTGTTGTCCATTCCAGTGTTTATTTTTTTATGTTTTATAAATTGTATGTGGTTGCTATGGAAAACACCTCCACATTTTCTTTCTTGTAGCATTCACGTTTCACTATAATTGAGTGTTAGAAAAAGTTAAGTTTAAATTAAAAGCAGAGTTAAAAATTAACTTAGAATATTTATAGTTCATTTAGTATGTTATAGTTTTAATGTGATTATCCTTTAAATACAGTGGCCTTCAGCATGATTTTCTGAACAGAGTAACTTTTCATACAGAAATACGTACATAATTTGACTTCTCGGTTGCCAAGTCGGTTAGTGCTTATAGAAGTCTGCCAATGAATGTTTTGGTGGAACACTGCTGCCTCAGATTTAAATGAAACTCCATAAACTCTACTGCTATCCTATTTTGAAACTGGAAGTTAACAGAATTAGATTCTGACTCCTACAATCCTAAGGATCTATCTGAGGACATATGCTACTACAAAGAAAACCTTTAAGCACTGCTAAACATATGTGTATCAACATAAACATATGAAGCAGCATCTGATTTGTGTCTCCATTGTTGCCTTGTAAAATATCAAATTGAATTTTTCTTATTAGATGTATAAACAGGAAATTTCACATCACAGCTTTCTCAGATGTCTTTAAGTATGGGTATAATATGTGAGGGTGACATTCCAGGTGCCGACAATTAACCTGCCAACACTAAAATGCCTAAAGGAGTAACTTACA
>WWET01001501.1:116142-135293 GCA_011038615.1 Limnodynastes dumerilii | reverse complement strand
ATGCTCTAGCTTTTACCTGTGCAATATGGGGACTTGCATACTGTATATATTGAACTCTTTTGTGTTCAGCATCAATCCTTTGTATATTACCATAAGGCCAAGATGAAAACATATTTCTCTGGCAGAGAAACAAAACCTTTTTATTTTATTATCATTTTTAATTGCTTTATTATCTAGGTTTATACTTTGTTTGTAGAAATGAAATTGGTGTTACTGGTTGCCAAGTTTTCTTATCATCTGAAAATATAGCTGTATACTCTTTCTCCTACAGATACATTGTGTACCTCTGTTCTTAGTGGAATGGTATCTAACCTTTTTTTTCAGGTTTATTCATAGTCAGCTTTTGCAATGTCCTTTCTAAGTAAGTACTGAATTTATGATATTCTTAACTATCAGTTGAATCATATATTTGTTGAAGTAGATGAATAATTACATTGTAGCTTCCAAGCTTAAGGGGATACATTTTGCAGCTTAGATTTGGGTGGGTTATGTTTGCCGCTGCGAACAGCTATTTTCGATTTACACACAGCCTGCAGGGAAGGGAGTCTTGGGGCTAGGCTGTGAGGAAGGGAGAGTTAGGGTTAGGCTGCCGGGAACAGAGGGTTAGGTTAAGAATTAGCATAAGGGTTGGGGTAGTGGAAATACAGAGCATCGCTTACCTATCTGTGGCACGGCAGGAAGTTTCTTAGTAGATCTATCTTCAGAAATGTGGTCTTGAAAACACCCCTTTCAAAAAAGGGCCATTATCAGCGGCGACCCACACAGGATTTGGGTCAGTCTTTCTTTTGTTTTGAATGTAAAAGATTTTTTTTTTTTTCATTTACAAAATTGTAGTCATTTGAACTGAAGTAGATAATGGTTGATTTAAAGGGGTCTTCAGTCTAAAATGATCAATTTAGGTAGACTTTTGCCAACTAAAACTTTTGGGCAATCTGCTACACAGGTTTCTTGAGCACAATTTACTACTTCTATATAGTATGTGTACAGAATACACACATTATATATTAAAAAGTGCATTCATTTAAACCAAAGCTAGAGGGCAACTACTATAGGTGCATAGGGTGTGATTACTATGGAGCATGGGGGTCAGATAAAAGGAGGTACATCAAACCTGCACCCATAATAGCGTTACTCATTCTAAGGCCCCTGCACTGATATTAAAAGAACAGAGTGTGGCATCAATATAGGGTACAGCAGCATCACCTGACCCTTTCTAAAGTTTTCAATGCTCCGATTACACCACCCAGTTACACTCCAGGCTTACAGAAAATAGCCAAATTAGTAACAACCACAACAAACCTTTATTTATTCCAGTTTTTATGTGTAGCATTTTATCTACTGCTTTGTTTAGCCCAGTCCACAGTGTTCACTCCAGAAAATGTTGCCAACCGGATGGTATTAAGTAGCAGCTGGATGGGAGCAGTGTAATACTTTGCAATAATAATACTTGACGGGATCCAGACATACGTTCAGACTGCGAAACGCCTCGCTGGTGCTGCACTACTGGAAACTAAGCCTTTACGGTCCATTGGAGCACAACCAAGACTGAAAGCTGGAGATCACAATCAACGTTTTGGTCAGGTTTGGCCGGGTGGTAAGCTAAAATTGCCAGGTGGAGCACCCGGCTAAAATGCCCTGGGGAGAACACTGGTCCATATTGTACTAATTATTTCCATGCTAACTTTTTGGAATTGTTCAGTCAGCAGTTTGTTTGAGTGGGTTATAAAATGCCTGTTCAACTACCAAGAGAGTTTTAAGTTTCTAATTTGCTTTCAATCTGACATTGACCATGTGGCCGATACACAATTCATTGTGATAAATATATAATGCATTTGGAAATAACGTTTATCATGTGAGGTATCTCTCCCAGCTGTAATGTAATGTAATAGTCCAGTAGTTCCACAGGTATAGACATAGTCTAAATCTGAAAAGTAAAAAATGAATCATTTTGATTAATGGCTGTGTCAGGGTGAGGTGATATCCTGCATGACTCCAAATGCATTTCAAAACTGTGATATAGACAGAAAGTTAACACACAATAGGTTGTTAAAATGAAGACATCAGTTTGACATGATTTTTTTATGTGTAGATGTCAGTTTGTGAAGTGCTGGAAGTGAAGGCAGAGTTTTTATTTTCCTGTTCGTTTTGGAATACCTGGTGTAATCTAACAGATGATCATAACACAGATTCCATAAAGTGGATACAAGATATTTCTGGGGAATGTCCTAGCCCATATTATTACACAAGGCCTTCCAAAGTTATTTGTTCATCCTAATGGCTCAAATTCTGGCTCTGGAAACTTTTTGGGGATATGTGTTTATTTTGCTGACATTAATGGGCCATACAGCAGAAAACATGGTTCTGTTTCAAATATGTAGACTTTTGATATGAATAGCACTAATCAGAAAACATTTTCTTAGCATCGTATTTTTTATTTATTTATTAACAGGTTTATACATAGCAGCAGCAGATTACGCAGCACTTTGCCTTCTTGCTCTGTCAGTAGCATAATTACTGTTGGTGCAGCGGGTGTAACTGCTTCAGGGCCTGGAAGAGACGTGGGCCTGTGGCAGCCACCCACACTGACACCATAGAAGAGTCAGATCCAGAACTAATAACGTCATTTGTGTAAGTCCCCAGACTAGGAACATTGGAGCATGCGCGTGCCAGATGTCCCGCAAGCATACCTTTAGACTTAGGGCTATATTTACAAATAATAAAATTTCCCCCGAAGGGAAGCTGCTCCAGGCTCGCCTGTGTTCGCGGCGAGGCTGACAGCTTCCCCTTTAAAATTTATAAATACTCCCACTCCGCCGAGGTCCCTTGAAGTCCTCTGCCCGCAGCGCAGACACTTCATATCGAATGAAGTGCCTGCGCAGGCCATTAGTCCATGTCCGTATAGAATCAGATCAATGTGTAAAAGTTAAGGGAGGGTTCTGGACACAATTACTACTGATTGGGAGGAGTGCTGGGGTGTGCACTCCCCTCTACACAGTTTCAGAACCCTGCATGCATGTAAAGAATCTGTCTGTGTCTGGCAGCTAATGCCGCTTTCACATTGCAGCTTTTTGGTGAAAAAAATTTAAAAACTTGAGTAGGTCCCTTAAAAAATTCCAGGGCAGAACAGGGAAAAAATGGGTCCCGGGTCTGCCCTGACATTGTGAAGAGGATGCGCGTGGCTCCTGGGGAGGGACTTGTTTACTGTTGCATAGCAACAGTAAACAAATCCCTCCAATCGGGTGCATTAGGTGAGACCCAGGTTGAAAAACCCGGTTCTGCACCTTTCACCCGGAGTCCAACACGGGAATAACCCTTTTTTCTTCCCATGTCTAAGTCCCGGGTTATTAGACCCAGGACCAGGACCCTGGTACCTATCAGATCACCACCAAAAACCCAGGTTTTTAGTGGCAATCTGAAAGGGGTTTAAACAGTGCTCAGCAGCCTATGAGGCTATAAATAACTGTCAAGCAGCTGACAGTTTAGTAATGTCCTCCACTAACACAGGGGGCATGGGTTGCTGATGACTGGCTGTCTGCGCATGTCGGGATTAGTTAATAGACAGCAAGCACACTGGGCACACACTGGAAGAGGACGGCTGTACTGGCTATGAAGCCGAGGTTTCTAGTTTCTTTACTTTTCCAAATGTTTAGTATATGTAAATATAACAAGTAATTTTACTAACATTGCAAAGGGGAGCATGTGTAGTTATTATAGTTTTGTTTTAGGGTGACATTGAATTGGGTGAGCTCACTGTGAAATTCCCCTCCAATCAGTATTAAAACAATGCATTTTAAAAAAAAATGTAAAATGTATTTGGTGGTGAGTGATGAATGTACTTTCATTCATTCCTTTATTCATTTATTCACATTATTTTCCACTTAATTAAAATGTTTAATTAGCAGTTAGCATCAGCATGCTGGAGATGTAACCTAGAGTTTTCAAGTGAAAAAGGGCACATGATTGGCTAGCTGTGTCATTCTTCATAAAAGCCTGTTCGCTTTAGTAATGCTTTATGTTCAATATAGTGACTGATTTCCCGATAGCTGTGTGTGTGTGTGTGTGTGTGTGTGTGTGTGTATGTGTGTTTGTGTGTGTGTGTGTGAAGTAGGTGTTGGTGGCAGCCAGGTCCAATGACAGAGGGGTACAAGAGGAACACCTTCCAAGGACCCTAATTCCCATGTTGCGATTCCCATGTTGTGCCTAAGGTCGGAATGAACCTGTAAGGCAACACCTTGTCCTATATCAGTGTTGGCTAACCTGTGGCACTCCAGGTGTTGTAAAACTACAATTCCCAGCATGCTTTCTCAGGTATCCGCTATGCTTTTGCAATTAAGGCATGCTGGGATTCGTAGTTTCACAACACCTGGAGTGCCACAGGTTAGGCAACACTGTCCTATAGTCTTCTTGTGATACAACATAACTTTTTAGCAGCATTTGTAAATTTAAACACAGTATAGCTTATGTTATGATCACATTTGTTTTTGTCATTGTAAAATGATGTGCTGTATCCACCCATAAGACATGAGGTATTATCATCAATGGGCTGGATCCAGACCAACGCATGTCTTACGGACGTGTGTGGTCTTTAGGTACAACAGTGTAGCGGGGATCCATGCCCCCTGCACTCCCCCGCTCAAGGTAGTATAATCTGGACACTACGACTACCTTAATATTTACGACTTGAACCTTATCATAATGGCCCTTCCCCTGCCCCGCTCCCTAATTTAAATGCCTATCTCTGCCTATATGGCGGAGATACGGCAGAGGTAACAAGCTGGCCGGTACACATCATAGCTGATTGGGGAATTAAGCACGCAGAGTGCGTCATTTCCCTGACGTCCATAGCCCAGAATCTGGGCCATTGGGGTAGATCCAGAACTCCGCTTGCAATCCGTTTACTCACGTAGCGTATTTACATGTGCGTACCTTCTATACACTCCCCTTGGCACACCCCTTGAATGTACGTATTTTGTCCGAGATCCGCTTTCCAAACCCTACCTTAACTGTTGTTTCCAAACCCTACCTTAACTTTTGCCCATGTAACCAATGTCATCCGCTCACGTACGTATGTGCAACACGTATTTACGCAGCTAAGCACGCCCATACTGTACACTTTAAATATAACCCCCCGCCTACATAGCGTATTTCAGACGTATTTTTGACTCATGTAAAATTGGCACGCCCGCACGTAAGGATTTACGCGACACATACGTGAATGGCCCATACATTCACATTTACACTATGTTACGGAGCGTATTTTCTATGGTGCGCATGCGCAGTACTTACCAGAACGCGATTTTACGTGTCCGCCACGCGTAAATTCGCTCGCAAGCATTGTTCTGGATCTGCCCCATTGTCTGTAAATCTGGTGTAACACAAAAGCACTTTAAACAAACTTTGTTATGTGACCACAAATGCCAATTGTTTAAGTAGTTTTTTTTGTTTAGCTAAATCACCTAAACTGATTTAAGTGTGTTTTTGTGTTTGGTGGATTTCTTGAAACATTTTTTGGCACACATCTTTAGGTCAAAATCACATATACAGTAACACTCTTCATTTGTTTCTGAAGGGTACGATTAAAAGAGCTTGTTCTACCAGTGACAGATTCCTGCAACACACCCACATTCACCATTCATCCACATTCATCTGTTTGCTTTCTGTCTTTACTTGGCACATATCCTCTGTTGCAAACACATTACTTCATTATGCCTCTAATCAGCAATGTAAACAGACATAAACCAAATAGAATAAAATGTGTTTATAAAATTTAAACAGCCTAGAAGTGTACAGAATTATGACTGTTTATTGCCCTTTGTTATTATAATTCCACCAAAATAAAACTATTGGCTAAAAAAGATTCTAGTCATAAAAAGTTATATATCTTTTTTATAGTTTCAACTTAAAATGTGTCATTGGATTCTGTTCTTGGTGTTTTATACGATGAAATAATGTTTTTCTAATAGATGGTTAATACGGCGTGCAGAAGGGTGTAGCTGAAATTGCAGTTAAAGAGATTCAGTGGTCCAAATCCCTTGCTGGAAAAAGCATAAATTAAACATCACCTCCTTCTACTGTCTGGTACTAAATTGCTAAGTGGGAAAGATGACTGGGGTTTTTCATCTAGTCTGTGCTTGCTGACTAGTAATGGCTATTATACTAAGGTTATATTGCACTGAAGGTAATACTATATTACACAGTAATGAACCAACAGCTTAGATTACAACTGCCGTAAAAGCATATAATACATATTTAACTTTGAAAGAAATTATAGATTTATGTTGTTTCTGTTCAATAACAATCAAGCGTGAAGAGCAATGCTCAACATTTTAATCCGGATAGGGAACCAAAGGGCAAGATAGGGAAATCAAAAGATCTTTTGTAAATGTATTTGCCATATTTTAGGGCACCATGATGGTATGGTACCAGAAAATAGGTCCCAGGTATTCTGGGATATCGTGTATCTTGTAGATCTTTTTCTATTTAAAGATGGAGGAAGATAGAGTGAAGAGTGGGGTAAAAGTTGTTACGTAGGGGATTCACAGTTTGGGAGCCAGATTTACTAAGCTGCGGGAAAGCGCAACCAATCAGATTCTAGCTTTCACTTTCCTATTATATTCTAGAAAATGTCAGCTAGAATCTGATTGGTTGCTATGGGCAACATCTCCACCTTTTTCTTTCCCGTAGCTTAGTAAATCTGGCCCTTGAAGTAAGGGCAAAACAGGTGCAAGTGTAAAGCCCGGCTAAACCATTCTGCAAAGTAAGGGGGGCTAATTAATTGTAATTATTTTGCATGCAGGGAAAATACTTTACTTTTGCACTCTGCATAGCTTTATATTTAATCTATAAATCAGAGATAAGCTAAGAAACTTCACCTCTCAATTGTAATTCTGATTTCACAGTTTAAATTTGTCTCCCCTTGCAGTTCAACATGGTATTGCTCAGGTCTACACTAACACCTAATAAAAGGCTTCATAAAACATATTTAAAGCATGTACTAGAACACACTAGTTCTTTAGTGTAACCATTGCAGTGCATATAGATAGGAAGCGTGTTAGATCATCACGTGGCTTCATCTTGTTGTAAATAAATATGTTTTGTATTGAAGACTGTTCCGTTATGTTATAACCCTAATGTAGGCTATGTGCAATATCCCCAGAGACCGTCGTAATGCACTGATAACTGGGAACATTGCATAATACACACACAGCCTGACAATCTCCCTACTGCCCTGTGCTGATCCTTATTGGACTATGTGGGAGCAATTTGTCTGCATTCAAACAAATCTTGGGCCGTATTCACAAATGCGTGTGTATAAAGTACGCAAATATACGCATGTACGTGGCAAGGCAACACCCGTGACACTCCCCTAACACGAACGAGTTTTCAGTGACTTACGAGTCCATAGGGCAACCTTAACTCTGTGTGTGTGTAGTTACGTGCGTATTTTCCCTCTGTACATGCGTAAATGACAAACCGCGCCCATATTAGTCCATTTAAATACCCCCCACCCACTTTCACTAATCTACGCACGTACAGAAGACAACCACGCCCCTCTGTACGTATGTCACTAAGTCTGATTTACAAATCCGGGCGTAATAGACTTCCGTGCCTAAATCCTACGTATCTTACGTAAAAAAAACTTACTAAGTATGCGCAGTTCAACCACGCCTAAAAATACGCACGGGAAAGGTAGCAAAATCATAAGTGTGAGTCCGGTCCTCTGTCCATACCATACAACAAACAATAACTGGACAGATCAGCCAATAATTGACTGATTGGCCTAATTATCATGTAGTTAATGTGTGTAGCCAGCGACCTGGCATGAATATCAAATAGTGTGTAGCCAGCTTAGGACCAATGCTGTATAATTTTTCCCCTATGTTTGTAACAATACAGAGTTATGAGTTACAACACTAGCTCTACAATTGATCATCCCACTTTATTTATTTATACAGTAAGCTTCCAATCTGAATACAGTGCACAAGATCAGTGTCTCATGTTTCAGGCCCAGTGTCTAATTAATCCTCTTACTGGGTTTGACCAATCATGTTCAGAAGGTGCTTTCCAAGGTTTGTAAACAGCTCATAGAATGTGGTTTTGGTGTGAGTCACAGTGCCTATGAGGATTTCTAAGGATCATCTACAAGCATACCTGACATTAATATTTTACCACAAGCAAAATAAATAGACCATTTCATAAATGCCATTATAATATTGAACTGTGCTGAGAGGTTTGGTCACTGGAGTTTTTTGAGGTATTTTAAGTTACAATGGTACATACTTTAATAATACCAACCATAGTAATTTTATGTTTTGCTGCGGGGGGGTTGCTTTATTTATCAGTTTAAAAAACTTTTCCTATATTCAGTGTAAAGTCCTCTGAAAACAACTCTACTCACGTCTTTGTGAACGCTGGTAATTCTTACCTCCAGGAGCTTTACAGCAGGATTTAATAAATATATTTAGTCAAGTGTAAAGAAGCCCTTTGGCCAACAAAAAGGTTTTTCAACCTTGATAACTACACCCGCCAGGCTTTTGGTTTTAAATCACAACAATAAAAAAAAGTGCTAAAATCATGTATTTTGCATCTGTTCTTACATAGAATCCAAAACTTGAGATTTGGCTAAAAAATCAGAATGAAGAAAAATTGTGTTTTGCCTAGATTTGTAAACAGAGTTTGGTAGAAGGAGTCGAGTAGAATTGAGTCTCAGTTCACCTCGGAACCCCTAAATTCATATTTGTTGGATTGCACACAATTCCAACTGGTCATCTCTGCTAGGAATTCTAAGCCAGCAAGGCCAAAGCTGATAACCAAAGCAGAAATACACTTGTATGTGTATGCAGGTAGGTGGGAGGATTTGATGAATGAGATCTCTTCTGCAGTAACAGTTGGATTTAAAGCAGCGACAGCAAAACATTTGCATGCAGGGGCAAACACAGGAATCTGAAAGGGAGAGGGGTCTCATATTATTCCAGTCAGTGGTTGAACTGGAGGATTAGAAGTGGGGGTATGGAAACATAGAAATAATAGACATGAATGGAGATTTATAGTATGTGGCAGAGGATTTAAAGCAGAGCGCCAGACAATGTGTATCAAGGAAGGGTTCACATACCCCGAGAGTCCCAGATGTATAGAGTACCACAAGCAAAATAAATAGACTGTTTCATAAATGCCATTATAATATTGAACTGTGCTGAGAGGTTTGGTCACTGGAGTTTTTTGAGGTATTTTAAGTTACAATGGTACATACTGTAATAATACCAACCATAGTCATTTTATGTTTTGCAATTAAAGTTGTGCAAAAATATAAACAGCTGACCAAATAGCAGTGATGTTTATAGGGCACATTTTTTACTTCAATTAAATAAAAATGATATATATATAAATGTATATATTAAAAAAACAGTAATAAAATAATTCGTATAACGGTAATAACTGTGTACAAGAAAGTTCAGCTTTTATTTTCTAGTGTATGTTCATTAGTGGCGTCTGATGCCACTGGTTGTTAGTTGATTAGCAGGTCGGTCCAGGCACTAAGTGATGCTGGTATGTCCGCTGATAGAGGATTTTTTAAAACGTCTGTCGGTTTAAAAACTAGCAGAGTATAACCAACGCGTTTCATCCTGAGACCAATAATAGACCACTGTGGACTATCGGGGGTCAAAAAACAAAGACCCTGATGAAGTCCACATAGTAATGTAACTATCGTGCCTCCAGAGTCAGCAGCCATCCACATAATCTGGTCCCGGGGGATTTAATCATTCTGTGCCTGCAGACTGAGGTTTGTGGATCAGCCGATTATAGAATTTATTTTTGGTGAGTTACAGCTCTTGGGTTCATTCTCTCTCACCCAGTGAAACATTTTATTCAGCCATCCTTTCACTGCTATGACTTTGGGAACCGGAGCTGGAGAACTAAACTTACGGATGAACATACTGAATTTTTTCCCATCACTTTGGGTAATTATTATTTTTTTTTTTTATTGCGTCTAATATAGATGCTTCGTGTATGCTGACTTTTTTAATATAGTATATTTCATTTATTGTTTGTTGTGTATATTATTATTATTATATTATTAAAACTACATTATTAGACTGAGATCAAGTTCTGTGTTTCGTATTATTATTTGTTCTTCAACCATTGTGTGACTAATAATGAATTAATCGTTGATATACGGCCTCTTCAGAGCTGCTTTCATTCTAATCATAGAGTTTAGGCTCCCCCATTATTAGTAGTTGGGTTTTGGTCTGGATTAAAATGAAGTACCAGTGTCTTTCTTCAGTTTACAGCTTAATTGAGAAGTAGTATTCTAGTGTTAATCATGTAAATCACAGATATGTCTTATATAAAGTCAAGATAAAGTCCTTGATTTACCGATTTTAGCTAGGAACACCCAACAAAACCCAACACTCCCCTCGCAAAACCATGCTCTCATAGACTTACACCTCCATAGACCACTTGTATCTTTCAGTGTGCAGTTGCGTGCGTATGTGTCCTCCATGCATGCGCTTCATGCTAGTCGCGCCCATATTCCTTCACCAAAATGCCTTCCCCCGCCAATTTTTATTTAAATTCTCACGTGCGTATTTCTACGTGGAAGATCCATGCGTACGCACCCACGTGCCATTCAAAGGTATGCGCCTACTGGACTTACGAGCAGATAATCAACGTATATTGCGTAACAAAAGTTACTACGCATGCGCAGTTTGTCCATTGGCCCTTTATTTGATCAATCACTCTGTGGTGTTTGGTGGCGGGATTAGGGAACAGGAAGGAGAGGCGGTAAGGAGCAGGCTGGGAAACAGAATGCTGTAGGATGGCCACTAGTGACCAGAGAATGGATACATCTTTATATAACCATAGAATTCTCTCACAGGAATACTGATTTCAGGCAGTCAGAGTATGATGACAGGAATAGGTCAGACAGCTATAATTTCTAATGTCTAATTTCTTGTTTAATTTTGTCTACTTCTTTATTGAAGTATAATTTTTTAGATTAATTTGTTCTTGAAAAGGCTTTTCATTTTAAAAAAATTGCATTATTTGTGCCATGTGTTTTGTAATACATAATAATTATACATTTTAACACATCAAGACAGTGTAATAGTAATAATAGAATTACTGAATTTTTATTATTTTATTATTATTTCATTGCATTCCAGTACATAGAAGAGTAGGAATTCATGTAGAATGAGAACCTGTGATAGTAGTAGTGGTCTCCAGATATCTAACATTTTACCATGCATAAAAACCTATAATACCCATCGGAGACCCACAGATATCTTCAAAATGTGAGCTAAGTTATTCCAGTGTCTTGGTCAACAGTGATTAAAATAATTTAGCACAGGCATAGACATCCTTCACCACTACAGGTATTGCTTATCTACAACTCCCATCACATTCCAACATCATAACCATAGCTGATACCTACATGCATACCCTCCAACATTTTATAATAGAAAATCGGTACACCTGGGGACGTGGATTGTCCCATGAAGGGGCGGGGCTTTAATTCACCCTCATTTGCATGTAGATAAGGTGTAAAATCTAATTTTACACCTTATCACATGAGCTAAGAACCACAAGAGATGGTCTTGTCACTATAGCAGAGCTGTAGGGGTCTGTCCCAGCAGCCCTGCTATAGTGATCATATGCACAAGGGCTGGAAAAGGAGTATAGGGGGGAGGGAACAGAAGGATCAAAATCCAGTACAGGAGCCCTTTTCACCGGTACAGACCATTAAAAACCGGTACTGTACCTGCTAAATAGGTACAGTTGGAGGGTATGTACATGGGGCTTGTAGTCTCACAACACCTGCAGTGTCTGCTTTGCCTTTTCTATTAAGTCTCTCAGATATTTGAAAATGACTATGTGAAGCTACATTATGGTTTAGCTTTAAATATGTACAAAAAAATTAATGTTAATCGCTCTATAATAATATGCAATCAGTCTTGTATTCTGTAAACCCTCTCTTTAGGTTATAACTGTCATTTTGAAATTATTTAAATGAGGACACAAAATGACAAAGTAGTCAGTGGGGACACTTCTGTAATGGAGAAAGTTGTTACACTTTACACATAAATAAAATTCTGTTCCATATTTAAAAGGATTATAAGCTTGTGTGACGTAAATGGATAATGCTAAATCTTGACTTACTAACTTACTAATCATAACAGCAGACGAAGAAGAACATATTACTATCATTTGTCTTTCAAGACAGGGTAACTGTGATGGAGGGAGATTCCATGACCAATAGTTGACATTTGCATATGAAATGAAAAGGTATTTAATAATCTCCCCAGAGGGAGCAGAAGGGGACATATGATCTTTTATATGATACTTGCTAAAAGCTCTGTGTACAATTGCCTTAATCTCAAAAGCAGGTCCAACAACTGGAATGTTTATCAGGAAACTGTAATGGGCAGGGAAAGTCATTTTCAGTAAGAGGAAGCCATAGTAATAACCTCAATAGCAAATATGTATGAAGAACTTGTAAAATAAATAGCAGCGGGGAATGAAAACAAGCAGCCTAATTAATCATATATAAAACTTAACAATTACAAAAGTGGAATGTCTTTTAATTATGTTGGGCACACCCTTGCATGTGCCTGGCAGATTTGAAGCTTGAAAAGCAAAGGAAACCCAAGGTGTTGATTATATTGCTGCTTAGGTAAATGGGTAAACACCATAAAGTTTGGTTTTTATGCACCCTATAAAAAAGTGTGTCTCATTTACGTATTTGCCAAAGCTACATGAAATAGAAAGAAAAGAAAGGTTCAGTGGGTTTGCACTAGAGGCTATTTGAAGGTATACAATGTGAAAGTCAATTTGGATCCATTGCTTTTAGCAGCAAATGTTGTGTAGCGGAGTGCAATGCTGACATGACCTATAGAAGGTCCTTCACATAGTCCGTAGAAGACGTTTACACTTGGCACACTTGGGACCTGATTCAGAGCTGCACTTCCGTCTATTTTTCAGACGGAATCGCAGAGAAAATGCCCACTACGCATGCCCAGATCGGGAGTGTGCACAGCATCCGACTGTGTCCGCATCCGATCGGGCTGCGTCTGTGGAGGAATATTTAAATGAGAAAAGAGTCGCTTTTCTCATTTAAAAATAGTTTCCACCGTGGTCAGCTGGCTGCTTAATTAGCCTTACACTTGCACCATCTCAAGAGATGGTGCAAAGTGTAGACACAGCTCAGCGGAGCTGAAAAAAAACCCCAAAGTTAATTAAAGGAAAAAAAACTTTTTGTAAAAAAAATTAACCCCTTCCCCCGCCTACCCCGCAGCCGCCGAAGTACATTAAATAAATAAAGAACGGGCCGCCCAGGCATGCTGCCGCTAGTAGAACTACTGGCGCAAGCATGCCCATAAATGACAAGGCATGCTTGCTCTAGTAGCACTACTATAGGCAGCATGCCTTGCCCCAAAACAATAAAAAAAAACACCACAAGTGTCCCCCTATAATAATACATTTTAAAAGAATGTAAAGGCCCCGTCCCTAGTCCCTATCATTAAAAAAATTACAGTGCCCACATAGGAAAATAAAAAAACACGACATGTGCCCCATAAAAAAAATGATAAAAAAACATTGTCCCCTTCTTGAAAAAAAATAAAAAAGTGCCCACATAGTTTTTTAAAAAAAAAAATGACCAAAAAATGCCCACATAAATTAAGAATAAACATACTTACCTGCTCTGATGGGGGTCCAGTGTTGTAGCCTTTTAATCCGGGGGTGGCCTTGGTAAAATAAAAAACCCCAATACAGACAACATGCACGCCGGACATCCCAACTCTAATGACAAGTCTACTTTCATTGGGGGGTATTTATACCCTTTGGGCACTGTAAGAATTATGGAGAGAACGAGAACTCTGACACTGAATCGTGCATAGTATATTTTTGGATATTCTTTTTGTATTATTTAGCACTTGGGTATACAATCAACCTTTCTTTCTTCCCTTTTCTATCTTTACCTCTCCTGAAAAACTGTGACTGGATGGAGGTTTCTTGGCAAGATTCTAAACAGCCTTGGGCCTGTCGCCACTTAAGATATAGATATATAAGATATATATATATATATATATATATACCAATGTATGGAACAATCTGTTCCACTACCAGCACTCCACAAATATAAATGTTCCAAATGACATGAATTTATTAAGGCACATGTAGGTATTTAACCAGCAACCAGTATCGGTATCAAAAAAGACAATACAAAAGTGCAAAAATAGTGCAGACATGTAAAAAATACAAGAAAAATAGCAGCTTCATATGGTTCCAATAATAAACATCTATAGGGGTGCAGCCAAGGACCAAAGTGACCACAATGTAAATACAAGGAACAAGAGAGGTCCGGCGCTCCAAACATACATTAAATAACACTATGTGTCTGCACATAAATAAAAAGGAGGTTTAGTTCACAATATAGCTATATTGGGTTAAGCTCACCTGCCCAGCGTCAAGGCACCTCCTGTAGGTGAGTCCCTATCTATTTTCTATATGTGTACACAGGAGGTCTCTGTTAAGACACTACCTGCATTTGAACAGCTTGCAGCGGCCATGTGTGACTATTGTGTAACCATCATAACCTTATTGGCATGGTGTTTTCAGATTATGTTTGTTTGTTAGTTGTATTACTCACTGCATACAGTTTTCTCATTACAAATTTAAGAGTGTGATTGTTAGCAAAGGTAATTTGAACTGCTTGGTTCTGTTTAATTGCTGTAAATGCTGTTGCAAATAACAGCAATAAATGTTATAGCAAAACATAATTATGATTACTAATTTTCAGGAAGTTAAAATAATCTCTTTATAACATTGCTAATATACAGTGTACATTTCATTATATTTATATATGCTGTAAAACTACTTTTAAACCCTGGTTGAAAAAAATAAAAAAAATTAAATTTCATTTATTTGGATACAATATCTCACATAGGTAAATTAAAGATAAAAATAAGTATATATTGGTGGTGGTAGTGGTGATTGACGGGTAGGCACACGGCATACAGTATATAGCATGGTGTATATATTATCCAGCGTAGAAGCAACTATATGTAAGGGGTGTTTTCAGCTGGGAAATCGATTTCTTCTGCCTTGCAGAAGTGAAGCAAACGATTGAAGGAAGAAAGAAGAAGCTGTGTCAAATGGTGAATATGAATCTAACCCCAACCCTTACCCTAATCCTTACCCTAACCCTTCCCTTTCATTACCTTAATCCTCCACCACAGCCTGACCCTAAGACTCCCCTCCATGCAGCCTAAGCCTTAGACTCGCCTCCACGCAGCCAGACCCTGAAACTCTGCATAGATCTGTTTGGTCGGTGTGGTGAAACTGTGGCGTTGCGGCGGGTGGCATTTCCGAAATGAGCTTTCAGCTGTCTCTATTTTTAAAATAGCACTTTTGCAGCAGCGACTCCCACATACATAAGTTTGTAGTGAGCTTATAGAAATGTTTTCCTTAACCAATGGCACCAAGAGGTTATTGACACATATACGAAATGTTGGTTTCAATGCCTGTAATGGAGCATGCCTGAAACCTTTGTGTTTCATTGTCTTGTGTAGAATTTAACTTTTCTTTTAAGACAGAATCACCAGGAATCTTTCAGTAGTTTTCTTTGTAATTTTGTGCTTTCTCTACTTTCCATTAATTAGCATGGCCTCTGTCTTTCCTATAGCTTAACTAATTTAGTCTCTCTCCTAATGAATGACAATCCTTAATGACAGGCAATAATACTTACCTGTCCCTGGTGTCCCTCAGTGCTGCTGTCTGGGGAAGAGAGCTTTGCTTAGGGTGAAATTCCTACCTTTGATATCCAGACATGTAGATATTAATCATTTCTGAAGAATTTAGTGATGGTCATGGCTCATATGTAGCATACATTTTTTTTTATGATAAGGATTCTTTTATTTATAGTACCAACACTAAGATTAAATCATGGTGAAATCGGAGCTCGGAACTTTGAGCACTTGATTAACAGGTGACATGAAATTCCAAACACAGGACCCTAGCTTATCGTTTCCATCTATTATAATAACTGAAGTCCTTTTCTTGCCTATGTGATGAATGTTAGAAGCGCACTGGGTAGGCACAGCTTTTCATGGGCTGCGTCAAAAAGATACAGCCATGTCCCCTTTGAAGCACAGGGGATTTGTACATGTTTTGTGGTAGCGTCAGTGGAGGGGATCCTATGAATTTCCAGTTTATCCTGCCTGTAACTCATAGTTGCCAACTCTCCCTGAAGATTGGGTTATCTCCCTGACTCCCTGAAGTGTTTGGTAATCTCCCTGATTCTGATTTAATTTCATTGAGATCTATGGCTATGACCAATTTTATGGAGGCCAAGATGTAATAAAGGACTCTTGTTAATCACCTGCAGTGTCACTTTTAGCTTTTCTATAAAGATAATACTGAAAGTATTCACTGACAATTTAATAATCAATAAATACTGATACTGCCATTTGTATTGTAAAATAGTTTTCCTGGCAGTGCTAGATGCACCCATGGGTGGAGCTATTTGCAGGACACACATCTATGGTGGTACAGGACACACCCCTTTGGTGAAACCTTGATAGTGCTCTCACAATCTACCTGATATTCATTTGCAAAAGTAGGCAGCCATGCTGTAACTGCATGTGCAGTGCATTCCCATGTTACTTAAGTAGGGGCCTAGTGGAGTTCCATCTCTCCAGAGGTAACAGTCATGTAAAGTTTACATCATTGTAACTACCTCAGTAGGTGCTTCATTGCATTTTCACATTGCTACGCCTTAATTAAAAAAAAATTCTATTCCCTATCCCTAACTAATTATTCATACTGACCTGACTTGTTTGTGACATTTTTGTGCTTATCTATTCAGAACACTTATTACTGACTCAGGTCCGGATTCACAGAAATGGTACGAGGATAGCATAAATAACGCATGCGTAGTAGCTCAATTCTTAAAACAACGTACATAAGATGAAAACTGCATAACTGTGAATCCGGACCTCAGTCTGTATGCTTCAGACCTAACCATCAGCTTTTAACCCTTGAACCTGTTTTTAACATACCTCCGTTTCTGACCACATCTGTTTCTTGTTCCTTTGTCATATTGTTTGTATGCTCTAAGCTGCTGCACAGTAGAGTTACCCCTTTCACATCACCATGAAATACCTGGGATTTTCGCCAAAAACCCGGGTCTCGGCAAAATCCCGGGTATTTCATGGAGATGTGAAAGGGGCACTTCCGGTGGACCCGTGTCAGAAGACCCGGGAATTCAACCCGGGTAAAAAGAAGGGTTATTCCCGGGTCCGACACGGGTAGGGGTGCAGTGTGAAAGGTGCTACCCGGGTTTTTCAATTTACTGTTGCCCTGGCAACAAGTGTTGCCAGAGCAACGGTAAACAAAATTACGCGTCTGATGACGACAGGGCAGACCCGGGTCTCTGAATTTCCCGGGTCTGCCCTGCAGTGTGAAACGGGGTCTGTGACCCTGGGATCCTCTGCTGCCCCGGCAATATCCCGGGTCTGTGAACCCGGCATATTGCCGGGGTGGTTATGTGAAAGGAGTATAAGTCTGGAACCTTTGCCATTTGTGTGTCTTATTGCAAAGTCAGTTGTCTACTATCAAAGATCCATGGGAAATCTGGTCAGTACTAAATAATCCACAGTTAGCATTGCTTGAGGATTGTGTCATAGTATTTACAACAGTATCTATTTAATTCCAGGACTGTGAATAATTGGAATAATGCATTATTTGTAAAATAATCCACTATTATGCCCAAGGGTCTTCTCAGCACCATGTGCCACCCTTTTCATGTCTATTTTTTTATTCTCAAACCAGCATAACAAAATTCATTTGGGGCATGACCTCTTGTTCTCAAATCAGTTTTCTTGTTAATCATTTTACTCTTTTGTTTTATTGTTTAACATTTTCTTGGGAGGCCCAGCGGAAATAAATCTAACATATTTCCATACACAGCATAGAGCATACAGTGCTGTTTTCAGTTTTCTTACCACTTGAACTACAAAGTGATGTTGAACCATTCATTAATTTTATACTGCTTACTCAATAGAAATTATACCTTGTACTTAATCAGATAAATTCAATGACTATAAGGGCCTGATTTATTAAGCTGCGGGAAAAGTGGAGATGTTGCTCATAGAAACCAATCAGATTCAAGCTCTTATTTTCCATTTACATGCTAGAAAATGTCAGCTAGAATCTGATTGGTTGCTATAGGCAACATCTCCACTTTTCCTATTCCACAGCTTAGCAAATCTGGCCCTAGGTCAGCATTGCCTATCCAGAATGCAAATGACCCATTCCATTAGGTTCAAAATACTCTGCTACTTTCACCTGCCATAAGCTTATATCAATATAATTGGAGGGTCTCCCGACACCTCATGTAGCAAGTACCATTCGGTGTATCTAAAGCACTGATGTATCTGGGTTTTAACTTGGATTGGTATTGTGTCAATGTATCACTCCCACATCTTAGAACAAGTCTTTGTCCAATCCATTTGGAATAACAAAGATAATTTATCTAGAAAAAGTGTAAATGGTGGGGTGATAATGTTCAACCATTTATGTAGAATAGACTTTCTAGCACCTGTGTTTATCGCTAACATTCTGCATTCTTTCAGGGCATTGACCTATCGACCCATTGATTTCAGGGCAAAATACCTAAGGTCGCCATTCAGGGGTCAAGGGAAGCCTATCTACCAGATGGTGCTCAGCAAACCTCTTTACAGCTAACCTAAAAGGTCTAACAATTGGGTGTGGTTCCCCGCTTAGAACGGCCCTATTTTGATAGGGCCGTTTCTTCGCAGCCAGTTTCGAACTGGCTGGGATATCAATTGCATATGCCTCGATGAGGCATAGCAATCGATCCACGGAGCACAAAGCTTTCGGTGCTCCGAAAGGTAAGTAAAAAAAAGTCCCCCAATCCTTTCCCTAATTCTAGCCCTAACCCTCCCCTCTTATTACCCTAAACCTAACCCTCCCTTCCTGGCAGCCTGACCCTAACCCACCCTTCCTTGTTGCCTGACTCTAATCCACCATCTCCTGCAGCTTGACCCTAATTGTCCCTTCCCTGCTGCCTGACCCTAACCCTCCATCTCCCGCAGCCTGACCCTAACCCTCCCTCCCCTGCAGCCTGTGTC
>WWET01001501.1:84585-99478 GCA_011038615.1 Limnodynastes dumerilii | reverse complement strand
ACTATTTTATTTACATATGTAACACTTTATTTAATGTTTGTAAGGTTTCATTTATTTGTTTATTTTTTTTTTTTTTACACACACAGACGCGACACGCAGTTCAGTATGGATACAATTGTATCCATGCTGTAAACAGAGAATTACAACGATCACCTTTGAGGATCGTTGTAATTTAGTGGCTACAGCATGGATACAAATTGTAAACATGCTGAACTTAGAAATTTTTCAAAACACACGCGATGTGCCGTGATTAGTCAAAGGGCTATTCGCGGTGAGTTTTTCATTAAAATCACCGCGAATAAGCCACAAATGCATCGCGGGGCATCGCGTGAGTTTGAAAAAATTCGCATGTTAGTGAATTAGGGTCCCAAAAATTCACCAATCGCGGGTTCGCGCTTAGTGAATGAGGCCCTAAGAACGGTGTTCGAATCCATGCGTCATGGTTTCCTGTGCGTAACATCTGGATCTCATGCCTAACTCTTTGTTCTGGGCATGTGCGGTTTATGCGCACAGAGATTCAGCTTCTTCTGTGAATCAGGTCCATAGTCACTAGCTTTAGAATGAACCATATTTCTCTTCTATAATTCCAAGAGCAGCCATTTGTTTGCTACATTAAGACCTCCGAAGCTGTGACGCATGAGAGACTGTCTGGCAGGGTTTTATGACTACCCATAGCCCTGCCAGCCATTATAGCTATAAAGATGAGTATCACTCAGAAGCCCTGGTAAGTTTTAGAAATACAGTATAATAGTCTATTGTCACAATAAGTGGAAAGAAAAATTCCTGTTGTAATGTATCCATTTTATTTTTAAGAATTTGCTAGGTCTCATGAAGGAAATCAATAACAATAAAGCTTTATTTATAAATGAGTAAGGCACAGAACCAGATTTAGGGGTCATATTGCCCTTAGGCACAAGATTAATGAATCCCATCATAACATTGGGCCTGATCCAGATTTACACAGAAATTCCATATGTAGTCTCCACAACAGAGGCTAATGTACGGTATTTCTGATTTATATTACCACACATAGGAGAACAGGGCACTATCTCCTCCTGAATTATTAATCTGTTACCCAGAGCCAACATTAACTATTCCGCACGCATCTCCATGATGTATGATTTACATGCCTAAGGCCATCCATCATGTGTAGCTCACACACAGGATGAGGGGGCCCTGACCCCCTTGTGGAAGCTGATTTCCACACGGAACACAGAATCTGGCGGCTGCATTCCATTGCAGAAAAATAGGTACTGCGCATACGTAAGAAAGCTGTTTTTCTTAATTCTGGACTCAGGCCCTTGTAGTCTTGGTATTGGGCTCTCTCAGGGAACCTTTGTCACCCAGGCCCCTCATGAGATTAGGCCCAGTACTTGTATCTCGCCTTGTACCTCTTTAACCAGAATTGATTGTCTTACAGCTAGTGGACTCACTTGCCTAATGGGAAATTCATCTCAATTTATATTATCTTTATACTAGCCAGGAAGTTTATTCTTAGAGCCAGATTTACTAAGCTGCCGGTTTGGAAAAGTGGAGATGTTGCCCATACTATCCAATCAGATTCTAGCTCTCACTTTCATATTACATACTAGAGAATATCAGCTACAATCTGATTGGTTGCTATGGGCAACATCTCCACTTTTCCAAACCTGCAGCTTAGTAAACCTGTCCCTTACTCTTCTGGGCCACAATTGCTGAGTTTTACTTATCTGTCATAATTATTTTTTAGATATATAAAATCTCTCCATGAGAAAACCAGCTTTATCACAAAATATTCCTAAAGAGTCATTTTAAATGTCAAATATTGAAGCAAAAGATAAAGGATAAAGTAAAACTTCCCAAACAAATGGAAAAAGGTCAGACAAAACGAATCTGTGAGATGTTGTCTGCTATAATATGGTATTTTTATACCATTGGGAATTGACCTCATCATCCATTTAACAGATGTCAGCATTTTGCTGTGAGTGCATATATCCAGCTTTTGTTTTGAACATGCCTATTCTGTTTGTAAACCGCGTTATATTTCCATTGAAACTCTCGGGCGCGGCATTCACCATGGCATCCTTCCAATTGTGTATAAAGTTCAAAGCGAGTGATAGATAAATGTGCCAAATAAAATATTGAGTGTATGATAAACAGCTTGCTGTATATGTTTGCATGGCTATATTTTTCCAGGTACAAGAAACATAACGGAATATAGAAGCTCAGTCTATATTTATAATAGGTTACTACACTGGACAACAACAGCTTGTGTGTGTGAGCCAGCAGCTAGGAGGAGGCAGATTTTTCTCAGACATGAACAAATCCGCCTTAGTTTGCAGAACATTTTTTCACATTATTATGCCTGTAACAGTTTATTTGGTGGATCGAGGCACAAATTCTTGGTTTTTTAAGTATAGTATAATTTTCTGATTTAATTGTTTCTTTTCTTTCAAGCCCTAAAAATTTAATTGAGCTTTCCTATGTAATAAAAAACAAAAACAAAAACATAAACAAAAAACACATAATATGTGAGATTACCGTGGGAGTTCCCCAGGGATCTGTACCTGGACCAGCGCTTTTTAATATCTTTATAGGTGATATTGCCTGTGGTATTGAGGGGAAAATGGGCCTTTTTGCAGATGACACAAAGATACATAACAGGGTAGACACGCCAGGTGGGGTAAACAAAATGAGGGATGATCCAGGTAGACTGGAGGAATGGTCAATATTATGGAAACTGCAGTTTAATGCCAAAAAAAGTAAAATCATGCACTTCTTGGCGCAAAAACCCAAATGCTCACTATGGACCGGATCCAACCCCCCCTCCCCCCACACACACACTTTCTGGTTGTGCAGGAGGTTTAATATCGCACAAGAGAGGGGGACACACTTTCTGGTTGTGTGGGGGGTTTAATATCGCACGAGAGAGGGGAGTAAACTTCCTGTTACTCCCCTCTCTCGCTTGTAAAATGTGTGACTTATGCTGCCATAATGCAGCCTTGTGGATCAGCGGTCTGTCTGGCCGCTGATCCGCGCGTAAGTGGGAGATACCTCCCATACCGGCGGGAGGAGGGGAAGCACAGCCCCTTTCCAATTAAAATCCATTGTATGGAACTGAGTTCTGTACACTGGATATTACATTATTTTCTCTAACATAACATCTGGAGGGTGCATGCACCTAGCATACCGTGTTCAGTTCTGGAGGCCATATCTCCAGAAATACATAAATACATTAGAGACTGTGCAAAGAAGAGCAACTAAAATGGTCCATGGCCTTTGTAACAAATCATACCAAGAAAGGCTAGAGGAACTACACATGTATAGCTTGGAGCAGAGAAGGGACTTACCTTAGCTCTGTTTGCTGCTGAGAGCTGCACAATAGCAGGCCAGTGCACCTGCTATATTTACTGATAATTATATTATCAGACAGATAGGGAAACACCAGCCAAGAGTTGGAGGCTCAGGGTCCAATAATCGCCCTCCGTACGATAGTTTGAGTTTTCAGAAATCGCGGTAACGACCCTGTCTGATGGAAAAATTATGCTTAGTAAACGCTGTCTGCATTTTAGTTCCGGCATGTTAAGTTTTGCCATTGAGACCATCGGAACGGCAGTCCGCACCCATCTACATTGATAAATAAGCCAGCGGTGTTAGATTTCCTTAAAGATCGCTACAACTGATTATATATCTGTGACTAAGTATGGATTTGGCTCATCCAGGAGTGGATTGGCCATAGGACTTACAGGCAATTTTCCCGTAGGCTGGTGACCTCTGGAGGCCACTCAGCAGCTCCTATTTTATTTGAAGAAACCTAGGATGTTGACTGTCATGGATGGAGGAAGGGATGAATTTGGTTTTCGACTCTTGGATCTCTATAAACAGAATTCATGTCAACTATCAAGGGCTAGATTTACTAAGCTGCGGGAAAGGAAAAGTAGGGATGCTGGGGTAAATCCAGACCTACAGGCTAGTTATGTTAGAATGCATAGCATATTTACACTAGCGTAATTACTATGCGCCCCCCTAGGCAGTCTCCTCCTCCTGTGTTGTATTGATGCCCCCGTCCCTTCATTCGTAGTTACACTGCTGGTACGTACGTTAGGAGTTACGTGGCGTAACATCTGCCGCGCGCCTGCACAGTAAATACAAATAGGTGAAATGACGTCATCGGTTAGCATAAATACGCTATCGTACTTAGCTTAGGATCTGGGCCTAAGTATGTATTATATTTGATTTCTTTAAATTTCAGTACAATAATAAAATAAAACCATTGTCAGAATTATAAATAAAAAAAATGCTACAAAATTTGCAGTGGAACAGGCGATCTATCGGACATTTCCAGACCTTTAGAATCTATTATAATAGAGCCAGTGTAACAGCAGATATACTTTGAAATATAACGGTATAATACACAGTAGTCAGACTATCATTTTGCTGTTACATTCTACCCATTGCTTTCTGTTTTATATGCCATTACTGATGATGTGCCAGAATGGTACAAATCCAGAAAAGTAATGGCAGAAAAATATAAATGGACTGTATTTGTGTATATGTGTGTTCCTGGTTATTAAAGTTCAGAGTCTTACATAATTGTTTAACTGATTATAGCAGAGGGCAAGAGTTGTGAAATAGCACCAGCAGACTATGCCCTCTCCTGCCCTACCTTTTAATACTGGCACCCTTCCCTATTGTATTTTTTTTTATGGTTTATTAATCTTCCCTTGTTTGATGGATTCTCCCAGCAAAGTCACTCACCGCTCAATAATACAAACCCCCATTAAACACACAGACATGACTGTATTAATTACTTTATAATGTATTTATTTAATAATTAATAAATATGTATTTATTAATTTTTACATTTTGGATAATTGGTGGATCATACTATCGATTTATACTGATGGGGTCCAAAGAAAGCAAGTAAGAATAAATCCACTTTAAATTTGAACAGATATTTGAACAGATAATCAAGCAAAACAAAGTCAACAAACCAGGCGCTCAATTAGGTGCTCCACCAGACTCAGACCAGACTTGGGGCCAGATTTACTAAGCGGAGTGGAGAGGTTGCCTATAGCAACCAGTCAGATTCTCACTGACGTTTTCTAGTATGTAACAGGAAAGTGAGAGCTAGAATCTGATTGGTTGCTATGGGCAACATCTCCACTTTTCCAAACCCGCAGCTTAGTAAATCTGGCCCCTGGTCTATGGTCAAGTACATTAACAATTGTGCCAATTTGGCTAACCACCACCTGCACCAACACCAGTAACATCAGCAATAACCAAACAGGGAAGAGGGGGTCAGTAAAATCGAAGAAGAAAGAGAGTCATTTCCAGTAGAAAACACCTTATATATATATTTCTAGGAAGACTCCTTTATAGCAAGGCTTGACAAATTTCTTTAAGAATCTAGGCGCCAGTACTAAAATTTAGACGCCAATTTTTTGACAAAAATTTTTATATGGACAATTGTATGTGTACATAACATAAGGGGTGTAGTTTATTGGTGCGACATTCATAGCACTGACAGTACCTTCAGGAATGAAATGGATCAGCAATTTTCCAGAGGAGAGAGTGTGCAGGGAGCAGAGGAGAGTACAGGAGTAGGGAGTAAGTAAGAACTTATTTTTTTTCAAACATTGTGTTGTCATCGTTATGATTGTCACATGTGTTATCGCTACCATAGCCCTGTAACTGATTATATCACACACATACGACTGTCTATATAAAATTGTTTGGCATAACCACCTCTAAAAAATGATAAAGGACCAGATCCCCGCTGTATCTTAACTTCTGTTTGACTAGGATCATAGAACCCTACCATAATATTTCTATAACTTCCACCTCCCACCTTCCATAAGCGACAGACCCATCCCGCATTATTTTTTATTTAATATACAATTTTATGTCACCATGATTTGTAATGCATCAAAAACTGCAAGGGCACAGAGGACAAGACGCGTTTAAACACTACAAATCCTTAGGCCTAGGCTTCTGCATAGGATACAAAGATCATTTAGATATATGAATAAATAATAAGCTAGATTTATGCATTATAAACAGTTAAACATATGGCAATAAAGGGGTGAATCGTTTCCATTATTTTTATAGATGAGTTACAACATACAACACTGCAATATCAGCATCAGGGAAGTGGCCTGGGCACTGCCCATTATAAAGCAATGAAGAAATAGATTATTATTTTACTCACAACAAAATGGTGAGAATCAAACAAGAACACATTCACTATATGTACAATGAATGGTGAGATAGATGTATGCGGTATCTGCATTACTGAATGGTTGCCTTTGAACTTGTATTAAAACAGATTTGATGTCATAGAAAATGTATGAATGCTCCTTAAAGTATGGGAAAAAAGCTAAAAATGAAAAGAGTTTTATTTCAGTTTTTAATCTACAACTTTGCGAATATATTCATCTTTTTTATTCTTTAAAAAAACAGAAAGCACATAATTGTTGCCTATTATAAAATGCATTAGATATCTAACAAATCCCTATTCAATCTTCCATTAATGAATGGTAGGGAACATTCTATTTGTGAATGAGTGTATTGAATAGAGGATACTGTATAGCAACCACCATTATACTTTTGCATCTTAATAAGAATGAGGAAATTATGGAGTATTCATCTAAAAAAAGTTATAAAAAAGTTTATTTTATTAATGTAAAACAAATTAGACAAATACCACCTTCATTGTACTCTAATAAAGTATTAATTCAAATTTCTAACAGTTACCTGTAGGTTCCTAAAAGTGCTACCATTAGCTCTCAAAGTTCTACCATTCATCTTTTAGTGACTTGACTAGGGACTATGGAATAGTGTGACAAAGGAATTGTTATCTTGATTGCGTGTAAAGCTGGGCATACTCTTGTACAATTATCGGTCCCAGCAGGGAGTGGGCCGATAAACGGGATGATTTCCCGCTAGGGAAATGTCTCTTTATCGGCACCATACACCTCCTCTGCTTGGACTGATAATTCTAGCAGAAGAGGGGGGGACAGGGCTCTCTGTGTTGCTACTGCTGCTTTATATCTATGTACAAAGCTGCTCTGACAGCTTTAAAGTATAACTTCAGAGTTGTCAGAGCAGCTTTGTACATAGATATAAAGCAGCAGCAGCTTTGAAGAAAGGGGAGCCATTCAGCTTGCTGATTGGCTTCCTTAAAATATCAGGATCTTTCTCCTGATTTAAATTAAACATGTCAAAAGATAAAATAATCGTGCCAGAGCGTTTCTAGTGCGTTTATTTGGCGTTTCAAAAATTGATCTGTACCATACACAATTTTTTGCCCGATCACCCAATAATTGGTTGATCCAGCAGCAGCTTTGAAGAATAGGGAGCCATTCAGCTTGCTGATTGGCTCACTTAAAATATCAGGATCTTTCTCCCGATTTAAATTAAACATGTCAAAAGATCAAATAATCGTGCCAGAGCGTTTCTTGTGCGTTTATTTGGTGTTTCAAAAATTGATCTGTACCATACACAATTTTTTGCCCGATCACCCAATAATTGGTTGATCGGGCCGATAATCGCTCTAGTGTATGGCCAGCTTAAGACTGGGGCTACAGATTATCAGTGGTCTTAAATATATATCAGGTTAGAAATTTTCAAGCACAATCTAACTAGAATATAGCAAATTGACAACAAAATGCTTTCAAGCCAATCAAAGTTGAAGTGTGCTTGGCTCTATCCATCTCATTATGTAATTAGGCTTAATATGTTCACTGCATTTTGCCAAAGGTCCATGGGGAAAAATTCAACTGTGTACTAAGTCCCGATGGAGTCCACATTATAAGGCTCTGCTGGGTATTTGTAAAGTCAGTTTGGCTGTTTTACTTTTTAAAATTTCATTTGAAATCACCAATGTTTTAAGACCAGTAATGCCCAGAATTTGCACAGATTTGCGTAACTTTTTAATTTCTATTAGTCCCCTGTGTTTGGAAACAGGAAGTGTGCTTGTCCCTTGCTATACTGACCTGTGTGTATAAGGCATGCATAGTTCCTTTAAAAAAGATTTTTTTTTTGTATGGACACCTAATGCCTTTTGCTCATTGGGCTGGATCCAGACCTTGTTAAGTGCATGAACTTAGTTACACCTGGCTAAACCATGTTGAATTCAGGGGGAGTCAAATTAATTGTATTCTTTGCATGCAGGGATATATCTTTGAATTGCTTACTGCACACAGATACTGACCAGCTTTACTATCACACTGTTATTTAGACTTGGGATAGGAAACATCACCTCTCAACTATAATACTGTTTGCAACAGATGAAATATGACTCCCCTGCAATCAACATGGTTTAGCCCAGGAGTAACTAATTTCAAGCACTTACTTAAGTCTGGATCCAGCCTTATGTGCTGACTGTTGTCTTGAAAGGGGGGCATCAGTCAGATTCTCACTCATAAGGGTATATTTACTAAAGGCGATTTTGTCCAAATAACCTCAACTCCCATGAGTTTGGAGGCGATTTGGCCATCACCATATAATACGTTTGAAAATACGCTACGTGAATGTGCGTATTTTCTGCGGTGCGCATGCGCAGTGCGTACAAATCTGCGAATTTACGTGTCCGCCACACGTAAATTCGCGGAAATGCGTAGTTCAGGATCTGCCCCATTGTCTGTAATAATGCCTCTATGTACTAATTATAAGCTCTATCTGTTACTTGTATATCATATCAACTTGTGTGAAAACTAGATTCATAGATTGTAAGCTCTCAAGATCAGGGTCCTCTACCCTGGTTTCCTCTTCTTTCCCTGCCTTTTCCACCATCTTCTCAATGACGCAAAACCTATATACTGCACCGATTGATCAAGGTACAGGTTCTGTAGAATGTGCAGTCTACAACACTGTCATGTATATTTTGTTTAGGTCTGCTGTATGAACTGGCTGTAAACTTTTTATGGTATCCCATAAAAAAATATAATAATAATAATACTAAGAAGAAGAATATGATGAAGAAGAAGAATGGCAGAATATATAATAGAAAAGCTAATAAAATATCTAGTTATAAGGATAACTTCAATTAACCTGCTTATTTGCATAAATCTGGAGATTATTTTGTAGTTGGTGCACATTCATGGAATGGGTGAAAGTATGATCTCTACTTCCTAGTTATTCCAAAGCTGATGCTGATTTAGTTTAGTACTTGATTTAATGACTAATAATGATAGTTTTAGTTGTTTATTTTATTTGTGGAATTGTACACTTATTAATCACGGCATCTAACTTTTTACTTTACTTCACATCTCATTGCAATTTTATCAGCATTGCCAAGGAAATCTTTTCTCTTACAAAATACACATCATTAAAAAGAGTTAAAAAGAGTTAAATGCACATAAGGCAAATATTTACTTTCTAATTTTAACTTATTTTCTAAAACTAGCTTCATTTTAAACCTGTCTTACCTGCAAAAAAAGGGAGTGAGTGCCTGTATAGGCACGAGGATAGATAAACGACTGGCTGGCAGGCATACACATCAGACATGACAGGGTTAATCTTAGGTCAGGGGTAGGCAGTTAGTTTAGTCATAGGGGGTGGGCCTTATAAGGGGTACATAAGAAGGGATCCATTTTGGTTCAGCCTTCTTGCTGGAATTTGCTTCCCTCTCTCCCTTTTTCCCTTTAGAATTTATTAACCTGTGGTTTTCTTTCAGTTAGGGCATAGTGGTGGTGGTATTGGTTTGGCGGTCAGCAAGTTATGGCGCTAAGCCCTGTGCTGAGGTATGATTTAGGATAGGCACACCCTTTGATGCGAGGCAAGGATGCTATGCTGGCCAGCTAGCATCCCAGTTTGCCTCCCCGGTGCCCGCCGGGGTGCACACGGATGACACGGGTGTGTGCTGGTTGGCCATATTCTCCGGATTGCTGAGGGCAGGGGGTTCCTGCCCTCCGTTATTTGAGTTGCGTACCCTTTAGCTGACCTCCCACCGGATAGAGCCGCCACCTTTTTCCTTCTTACTAAATTAATAGTCTTCTAATCAAATCAATTAATTAACTATGCCCCCTATTTTAAATCCATACAGTTGTCTGGTGTCTTTATTTGAATGCATGATGTGTGTGCTTGGTCTGCCATTGGCGTTTACTGTCATATGGGATGTGTTTTATGTATTTTATTACTTTGATTGGAAGGCGTTTCACAACATTTTACAGTTTACAGTTTATTTTTACTCAAACTAGTTTTTGATTATTCTAAGGCATCGTATTGGGTTTCAGGTTGGATACATATTGGCATCATGCCACCTGCCTAATATTACAGCATGTGTTTGTCCAACATATAAATATGCCAAGGTATATTTAAACAATATCAAAGTTCCATACTCTGTAAGGGTTATTAGCCATCTTGACGATCCTACAGGCTGAATTTTGCTATTTAGAAAAATAGATTTGTCCTATGATCTGCAATGGAGCTCCTTCTGCTGTGTTGTTATAAGTTTCATAGGTTCGCCTCCACTTAATGAATCTTCCATCCTGCTGTCCTCTTACAGGAACAGTAAAAAGTGAGATATAGTAAAGCTCGGCATAGTGTAAGAGACATCAGTATATGGCTGATTTTTTCATATTTCTGCTCTCCATCCTGTTTAAAATAGTCCACATTTGATCAGATTTTCTAAGCTGCAGGTTTGGAAAAGTGGAGATGTTGCCCATGGTAACCAACCAGATTCTAGCTGACATTTTCTAGTATGTTTTAGGAAAGTGAGAGCTAGAATCTGATTGGTTACTATGGACAACATCTCTACTTTGCCTTTCCTGCAGCTTAGTAAATCTGGCCCAATGTATCTGAACACTTAAACTTTTATCTTTAACAATGTAGTTTCTGTGTGCTTGTATTTTTTGTCATTTTATTTATTCATCATTATTTTGTAATAACTTGTAATGTTAGATAATGTTAGATGTCATAAGTAATGAAATAAGACTGATAAGATCTAAAAATAATACATTTATAACTTTTGTTATTTCTGATTTGCAGGTTGAATACAGCCATTTACGGCAGAAGACTGCAGCAGCTTTCAAATGAGGTACAGATTAATTAATGGTTTTACCTGACAGCCTATTAATGCAATGAATATTCATGTCCTGGGTGTCTATTAGTTACATAAAACTCTCTGCACATAAACTGCCATGGTATAACAGTTGATTATTAGGGGCCTGATCCTGACCTGCGCCCGCCTTACGGGCGTGTGAGGTCATTGTGCACGATTGTGTAGCGGGGAGGCATGCACTCCCCACTCAAGGTAGTAAAATTTTGACACTTACGTGTCCAGATACCTACCTTAAAATTTACAACTAGTTCTGCGGCCACAGAAGTAGCCGTAATGGGGCTTCCCCTGCCCCAAACCTTAATTTACATAGCTATCTCCACCTCTATGGTGGAGATACGACCATCATAAATTAGGGTTACAGCCTCTTTATTGTAACCACTGGCATATGTAAAATAGTTACGAACGCCAGCCGGTATGCAAATGTAATAAGGTGAATTATGCTTTCGGGAAGCATAATTCCCCTGTAGTACCTAGCTTAGGATCTGGCCCTAGATTCTTACGGTGTGGTGCTTCTCAACCTTTTTGTTGTCATAGCTCTAAGACCATAGACATGAACAGTAGTTCCCAAAAGCATGTGTTACAGTTATGGAAAGCAAAAACCGATTGTTTCTCATTTCTGTTTGAGAAATAAGCTCCGGGCACAATCTGAATCGACATTGATACAGAAAACACAGCTGACAGTGTTTAATCTGAAAAAATATATAAAAAATTGTTGAAAAATATATTTATATATTAGGGTGACAACCTCTCTGGTAAATAACTCCCTTTTATATCATTAAATTGGTGTCATTATTTACTGTTCTTATTTATATATGAATGGTTTTACATGCAATTATTAGTAGTATAGCAGAGAAACAACAGTGATTTGATGCAGGTAATGCTAAGTCACAATAATGAGTCAGAAAAACAATAAAATAAATAGGTAATTTACTAAATACGACAGGAACAAATTGTTTCTGTGATGCTATAACAGGCTTCATAAACTGAATAGTAGAAGGATCTAAAGGGCAGGAACTTACTGCACATGCTCAGTTACTCAATCTAGTGCTTATGTCATAGTTATAATTAACACCCACTCCTGCTCCTGGCTTTTTCCACTGCACTGTCCCTGCTGCTCCCAGATTTCTCATTCTCTCTGTCCTTGGTGCTCCCAGCTCTCTCTTCCGCTTTGTCCCTGCTGCTCCCAATGCTCTCCCTCACTCTGTCCCTGCTGCTCCCAGCTCTCTCCTATATACTGTCCTGTCTGCTCCTGACTATCACCTCTGCTCTGTCCCTGCTGTTCCTAGTTCTCTCTTTTGCTTTGTCTCTACTGCTCCCGACTTTCACCCCCACACTGAACGTTCTGATCCCAGCTCTCTCCTTTACACTGAACCTGCTGATCCCAGCTCTCTCCTCTGCCTTGTACCTGCTGCTCCTGACTTTCTCCCCCACACCGACCCTGCTGCTTCCAGTTGTGTCCTCTGCCTTGTCTCTGCTGCTCCTGACTATCTACTCCACTAACATTTATTATTATAATTGCTGTTCATTGTGCAACAATAAATCTACAGATTCCTGGTATAGAGCAATGAAAATAACCTATAAAAATACTTGCATATAGGGGGCTCTCCTACCTTAATAGAATCATTAGTTTCTCAAAGAGGCCACTCTTTCTGTTATAAAGTCCTTCTGTAATGTGAAAATGACCATGATATGTTCCACATGGCAAGGTACAGTAAGAATAATTACCAAAAGCAATTATTTTGCTTTGCAAAAGAAATCTAATGCACAGTTCTGGGAAACTACATATGCTAATACATTAAGCAGGGATTGAATACCCTGACATTTGTCCCTTGTATTGTCTCAGTTTTCAATAGTGATCCAATGCACACTAAATTTATATTTTAGTCTCTTCAATGGAATATAATTTGACATATATTCATATTTTTATTACAAATGGAAAAACATCTGAACATTGTGTATCTAACAGGAAATGTGGTAAAGATGATTGTGTAAATATAATATAATATAAATATAATGCATGTTCTATAAGCACACGTGTCACATAAAGACTAGAGAGAAACATTGTTCACTGATAAAAGATATTTTAAGCCAGAAGCTTCCAGCAGAAGCCATCAGCACACGGGGAGTAAAATAGACACTTTTTCAGTAGAATTCTCTTGCTTACGCAGCCTGTTGATAGGCTATCATTACTTTCTGCAGGAGCGTTCTGTCTCTCATTCATATTGTAAAATGTACAGTTGCATATGTGAAGAAACATCCATTTTTTTATTCTCTGTGCAATCTTACAGGGAGGGCTTCTTACTTCATAACTTTCATTTCCAGATTACTAGGCATGAATAGAGCAATCTCCTGGATTACTAACCTATAAATAAGCTGGGGAATGCTTGTCTACCCTGACAATTGCGCGATCTGATCTAAAATGTTAGGACTGCTAGTATTATGAACAGAGGGCATTCTCATGCTTCCCCCAGCATTTAATCCCTAGTTTATGCTTATTGCTTATAGTGATATTAGTGCAGATCCAGACCTAGTGGCTAGTTACGTTTCAATGCATAGCGTATTTATGCTAGCGTAATTACTATGCACTCCCCTCAGTCGTACATACTTTGGCCGTTTTATGCTGCCCACACCCTACCTTAACTTTTGAAAGCATAAGTGCTGACGTACGTAATGCATTTACTTACATGACGGCCAAACCCAGCCCATACTGCCCAATGTAAATGCCTCCCTCCGCCTCCAAAGCGTAATTATGTGTGTCGTATTGATGCCCCCGCCCCTTCGTCCGTATTTATGCTAATGGTACGTACGATAGGAGTTACATGGCGTAACATCTGCCGCACACATGTGCAGTAAATACAAATGGGTGAAATGACGTCATTGGCTAGTGTAAATACGCGAGCGTACTTAGCTTAGGATCTGGCCCATTATTCTTTTACCAGTTCTTTGAAATTTAAACTAAGCAACAACTTACACTTCACGTAATATAATTTTTATTATAAATGTAATTATTAATTACTTATTTATTTATTTATTTAATATATTTATACTTGTTATGATATAGGGCTTTATTTACTATTTATTTACTATTAGCGCATTGAGCGCTAATGATTGCAACCAGGCTTGCTGCGCCTCTCAGTAGGCAGCAGCTGTCTTTTAGGACTTGTAAAATTTCCCAAAAGGTAAATCACTGCGCATGAGCCGGGATTACAGACAGACACAATGCCCGGTCAGGTAAGTTTAAAAACCTTTCTTTGTGTTTATTTGAATAAATATATTTATTATTTAATTATCAAGTAAAAAAAGGTAAATATATTTTTTTTACATTTTTTTTCTACTTTAAGTTAAATGTATTTTACTTAACTGTATTCCAGCGGTCTCCCAATATGTACCCCCTTTTTCCTAGCCATAACAGCTATTAGGGATAGGAAAAGGGGGGTATATGTGGAGACCGCTGGAATATTTACCGTAATGCCATCTTCAGATGGCGTATTTTAACATGTCGGCACAGATTATTAATATCCACGCTGACAGTTTGTAAACACAGTTATCTGCCGGTCCGCATTCATTAGAGTGGGCTGGCGATCAGTAGTGTTAATACTATCGTTGCCATGGTTTCAATAGCATTGTAAATAAGGAAATCTTCGCTTTCATATGATAAAGCCCGTTTTCACATGAAAACGGGCTTTATCATATGAAAATGATCTTCGTAAATAGATATCTATCTATCTATCTATCTATCTATCTATCTATCTATCTATCGAAGAATTGCAAGCAATTCTGGTTTTCAGATGCTATTCAGAACATTTTTGAGAGAAGCAGCCCAGATCCCATTTCAATTAAATTATATAT
>WWET01001501.1:57511-73211 GCA_011038615.1 Limnodynastes dumerilii | reverse complement strand
AATTGTACAATTGTCATTGTACAGAACTGCGCCCTCCAGCCTTGCGTGCGTCAGTGGGCTATCTTTATTAAATCTGAATCTGGCCAGTAGTTAATCGGATTTAAGCTCCAATGAGCAGAACTCTTGTCCCCCATATCTTTGTGTAGGAGTCACCAGCAATATGCAGTCATAGACATGTAATCCAGGATAAAGATCGATTGCCACATGTGGAGTCAGGAAGGAATTTTCTTCCCTCTATGAGACAGAATTGGCTAAAACGTCTCTGGGGGTTTTCTTTGCCTTCCTCTGGATCTACGATCAGTAACTGACACCAGATCACAGGGAGCCCCAAACACGATGCGATCCATCAGAAATGCCGGATGTCGGCTAGGTGTTTGGACCTGGACATTTGGAGTTCCCTGGGAGATATCTGTGTTTGATAATAAATCAAATTTGAGCAATATGTATTTATATTGCTCCTCTGCATATTGTCAAATAAAAACAGTTTTGAATGTAAAGTCCTTGTGATTATTGAGAATAATAAAATGCACACACACAAATACTATTATCACATGAGATACAGCCGGCTGATCAATATAATTACACCAAGCACAATTATTGTATCCCCATCCAGTGGCAAACGCAGGATTTTGAAAGGGGGGGTGAGAGGTTGTTAGGGAATTAGACTGTAATGCGGCAGAGGTTGATGTGTGTAAAATTGGAAAGAGCTATTTAATATGATGGCACTGTAAAAAATAAAACATATGTAAAATGACAATACTGATAATACTGCCGAGACGTAAGACGTCCATTAACGCAGGGTTGCCGACATTTGACACCTTCCCTCGTGGAGAACCCAGGGGAAAGCTAGAAATGATAGCGGGGACGGGGCTTAATAACGCAATTTATGCAAATCGTGTTGTTAAGCCCCGCCCCCGACTCATACTTACCCGTTTTTTTTAGCAGAAATAGTGATCAGAATGAGGCTTGATGGCGCAAATTGCGTCATCAAGTCGCTCCCTGGCCCTAGCAACATAAGTATACTAATTCCATGAAACCACGGGCCTCAAGTCTCTTGCGGGAGATTAGCAGGCTCTCCCGGGATACCGGGAGAACTGCCCGAATTTCGGGAGTCTCCCGGACATTCCGGGAGAGTCGGCAACCCTGCATTAACCTTCTCTGTGAAAGCAGGAAGTTTATGATGTGTATATTTGAAAATAATAAAAATTCTACATTAAGGAAATGCATTGGTTATTGGCTGTAACAAGTCCTGTTCTGATTTTCTTTTACAGGTGATTTATAAGTTACTTCTTTCACACAGTAAAATAGTAGTTTTATATTGAAGGAACAGATCTAATAGTAATAGCAGTATACAATGCATTAGTAGGGCACAAGCACATTACACAATGTACAGAGCCTGTGTCAGTGCATAAGCACTGTTGTATTTGTAGTGACCCATTTACCATTCCCACCTGCTTTCCTATTGGAGCACAGGCCAGGACCATCTTCCTCCATGTCAGTCCGGATCACATGGCCACTAAGCCACGCCCCTTTCACGGTACCGCAAAGCCACGTCCCCTTTTTTACTTTTCGCTCTTTTTTTGCTCATGTTTTTTATTTATTTTTTTATATTTCAATCTTGAGGGGTTTCTGAGCAACCAGAAACCCCCCTGGGTGCGCCACTGCATCACCTCCCAGGAGTAACTTTCCTCTCTTATTTTCAAACTCTAAATCAGGTACAATGGGCCTGATCCAGACCTACGCATGAGAGCGGAGCGTATTACCGCTCCAGCGTAAAAACTTTCACTCCCATGACACTCCCCTTACCTTCCTTTCATTACACCCACCGAACCCTACCCTAACTTTTCCATGTGTTCGTACGTTTTTAAGTAGCGACGCGCTGTACGTAGCGGTCTAAGCATGCCCATACTGTACAATTTAAATGGCTCCCCCCACCTACATTCGTTAACTCCAGCGTCCGTACTAACTTCATACTATAAACACGCCCCATCGTCAGAAAATACGCAAACAATATGGACGCCAGAATCGCCACTACAAAACGGTCTTTGGTACGACCGGAAGTTGTCACTATGCACATGCGCAGTGCCTTTTTTATGGCGATTTTACGCTTACGATCAGCGTTAGATTGCCTGCGAGCGTAGGTCTGGATCAGGCCCAATGTCCCCAAAATAGACCCCAAAAATAAGTGAAGCATAATAATCCCTTCTTTAGCAGCATATAGGTATAAAGGCACATGGAGCCTGTGGGGGCAGATGTGACATTAATACGGACAAACATCATTACTAAAAATGTTATGACTCCCCTGAAACACAAAAGCTCAAGCACAACTTGATAAGCAATAATAAAATAATATTAACAGTCACCCCTGACTACTGAGTGAGTTATGCTGAAGCAGGGGCATTTTAAGAAGTGACGGGGCCCGTGTGCAGGATTTGCACATGGCCCCCCCACCCCCCTTACCTGAGAACGGAGTGTCCAGATTCACGGGCCGAAAAGAGGATGAGGCTTAACGGTGCGGTAAGCCCCGCCCCCTTTTCGGCCCACAAATCGGGACAGTCCCACCGCAGGGGAAGGGGAACTAATTTGGCATCTATTTCTTCCCTCTGGAAGATATTAGAGGGAAGAAATAGATGCTGAATGGCCCCACTTCCCCTGCCAAACCAGGGTGCAGGATGCATTCTACAGGGCCCCCTGTTCTGAGGGGCCTGTGTGCACTGCACACCCTGCACCCATTATAGATACGCCAATGTGCTGAAGCTTACATATATTTCAGATGTCATGCCATGTTTTGACACACAGCATTATTCCATACATAGCATCATCATGGTTAAAGAATACAAGACCGTATTCACACATACGTTTTTACGGCAGATTGCGTGCGTATTTTTAGGAGCGGATTATCTGCGCATGCATAGTAACTTTTTCCACGCAAGTTACGTAGTATTTGCACACGTAAGTACTTTAGGCACGGACTTGAAAATCGCACTTAGGGACATACGTACGGAGGGGCGTGGCACGGTTGAAGATACGTTAAAATGGGCGGGGGGAAGCATTTTAATGGGCATTTGAGGGCGCGGTTAGATAAATACGCATGTATGTAAGTAACATACGCGTGTAAGTACACATGTAGAGTTAAGGGTGCCCTATGGAGGCGGAAGTCACCGGCCGACGGGAGTGTTATGGGTGTTGCCTTGCTACGTCCGTGGTAAAAACGCGCACGTAGTAAATACGGATCTGTGAATCCGGTCCACAGAGAGGAAATAATGATATTGACTCCCTTATGGAAGCAATGATTTATGGCAAGATATTCCTTTACCTTTGTATTGGTCTGTACACTGTAATTATCTTGTGAATTGCTACCCAGCTGCAGTAACATGCCCAGGATTGTCAGCTATTCCAGTGCAGCACACAGGCCACAGGGTTACACTCTGCTTGCACAGGCTTTGTTTTAATGTCATGCACTTGCCTGGTGACTTGCTGTTTCTTCATTTATACTTAAACATACAAAAAGATGTTGATGGGTTATTCTTTAACTTATTGATAACTAACATGACTTAGGTATACTCATGACTACCTGTGATTTCTTTAATCATTCATTATTTTACCTTTGTAACAATATTTTCTATTAATATTGTCATGTATTTTGTGAGTCAAGTAGCCAACTTACTGTATGACATGACTTTATTTTAATGAGCTATTTGTTAAAAACTTTACTTAAATTTCAATGGGGTAATTACCATAGAAGCATGGGCTTAAGTGTGGGGCATATCTTCCTCTAGGGATATCTTCCTATGGGGCAGTATTCAGAGATGCGTTTGTTCAAAAGTATGCAATTATACGCGCGCACGTAGCAAGCCAACACCCACCAACACCCATGACACTCCAATCTCACGGCCGTGCAATCATAGACTTACATAAGGAGATAGTAGGTAAAGATCACAGCGCTAGATAATCAATGTTAAAATAAATCAAAACATAATAAAAGTCCATATATTAAGCGGCACACAGGTGAAGGGTTAAATCCACATAGTGTTCCATAAAGTGTTCCCTGCTGTATACAACGCCCACTGGAAGGAGTTTCTCCGTCCCTGGACCGCGGCACAAATATCTACCACTGCATCGGATGTGTGAGAAAAGCATTGCTTCTTTATCATTACGAACTCAGCAAGTACACCAACAAATTTGCCTTCTGTGAACATCATTTATACTGCTGGAAGAATCACGTATTTAAAATGTTATAATATCTTTCTGTCCGGTGTCACTCAGTGTAATTAACACTGCTACGATATACCACTAGCCGGCACGAGCTGCCTATACGAAGCTGATTAACACCTGCATCGCTGTGTTGTATTCATTGCCATCTACCGCTAGTATCTGGACTTTAGTGATATACTGGATGAACTTATCCCTGCAGCATTACATTGTTCTAAACTACTATATAGAGTCCGTATATATAAGGACATTATTCATTGTGTATGTGCCCACATCTGAATGCTTACTTAATTATTACACCCTGGAGATAAGCTGCCCACAAAGTTTTATTGTCAGTTGTGTCTGTGGTTTTTAGTCCTTATTGGACATATGTGTTAATAAATCTTTGTGATTTTATTAGTTTGCCGTTCGGTTTGGTATATTTATTTTCACATTGGTGAATATATTTTTATTATTTTTAGCGCTGTGGATATTCCCCTATTGGGGACTTTTTCTTCTTTCTATAGCTATATATGGAGAAGTAGGTAAAACTTCTCTCTTCCACTAACTGCTTATTTAAAAACACAGTTCAACCAACCTTGATGTACTTAGGTACACCTCTGTCGTTTTTTTGTATACAACGCCCAAACACTCATCCAAATAGATACACAGGGATAAAAGAAAGGAGAGGGTCAGTAAAAAACAGAGATAAAAGACCATGGAGTCTAAAATCTAAATTTTACTGAACACATAGAATATAAAAACAGTGACAAACAAAATACATTTATAAGAAATAGCAAGCTGAAGGGTAAAACGAAACCCCTACCGAGGTACAACAGAAGTCCCAGGAGGCTGCAGTGCATGGACGTCCGAGCAGCAGTATGTAACGAGTTCTAGGGCATCGGGAATGCGTCGGCGGGGAGAAGGTACGCGACAATTGCTTCACAGTCCGAATCCTAAACACGTTTCGGGCGTCGCCCTTTCTCAATAGTGATCACGTTGTATACAGCAGTGAACACTTTATAGAACACTATGTGGATTTAACCCTTCACCTGTGTGCCGCTTAATATATGGACTTTTATTATGTTTTGATGTATTTTAGCATTGATTATCTATCGATGTGATCTTTACCTACTATCTCTTTATATACACATGTTTATAGAGTATTTGTGGACACTCTAAGGTAAATTTTCTGCTGCAAGATATAGCGCTTTTTAAAGATTCCCACCCCCAGTTTTGAATCGTAGACATAGACCAACTCTAACTTTACGTGTGTACATACGTGTGCATATGTATGCTGTACGTGCGATTCTATGTAACCGCGCCCTCAAAGACTCATTTAAATGTCTCCCCCCACCCTCTTTCACATAACTTTTCAGGTACATATTTCAACCTCGCCCCTCCGTACGTATGTCCCCAAGTGCGATTCACATGTCCGCGCCTAAAGCACTTACATGCGTATAATCTACGTAAGCAACGTAAATAAAGTTACTACCCATGCGCAGTTAAAAAGTACTTAAAACGCTCGCACCTTCACGTGAAAACGGGCCTATGAATATGACCCATGGGTCCTATTAGCGCCTCGTTATCTCTAGATCTGCAGATGAAACATTTAAACACCTTTCTGTCTTCTAATTATTTTCTAGGGAAATTGGGGGCTTCTGACTTTTAATATTTCTTGGGATAATCCATTTTGTCGATTTTGTCGGTTTTGTCAATTACTCTTACACAGGACGTGAGTGGTGAGCTGAATGTCAACATCTACCCCTTTTTTGCCGATTTTTGTACATGTTAGGGACCTGCGTAGTTTGATTTGAGGTCAACACATTCAGAGCGATTGAATGATTGAACAAGTTTGCTCTCATGTAAGAGATATTTATTTATTTATTATGAATTAACAGGTTTTTATATAGTGCCAGCAGATTACATAGCTCTTTACAATTTTCACAATCAGCGTAAACAAGACTGGGTAGTAACAAAGGGGCTGATCCAGAGCTACGGCCGTCGCACTAGTTACAGCGGCCGTATGCGTAAGAACGGCAGAAATGCCGTTCTGTGCATGCGCTGGCCATATTTTGCCTGGTGTAATCCATGGCTGTGAGCCATGGATCTAGCGTCCGTAACTACAGCGTACGCTGTACTACGCTGTAACTACGCTGTAGTTACGGAAGCTGGGCAGAGGAGGAGGGCTGGGTTAGGGAGGTCACGCTCCTGTGTGAGTGTAGTTACATACAGTTACACTGGCTGAAGTTAGGGTAGCCTTCAGCCGGCGTAACTGTTTGTAACTACGCTCACACAGGGGGAGTGCACCAGAGCTACACTGGCCGTATTTACGGCCAGCGGGCCAGACTGGGTGAGTAAGAGAGCCCTGCTCACAGGCTTACACTCTATAGGACAGTGGGTTTGATACATAAGGGCAAGTGCTATATATCACACAATGGAACCAGCCAGGGTGTATGGTAAAAGAGCTCAGTGCTCTGTATCATCCAGTCACCACAGTGTTAGTAACAGAGATTAGGGAATTTTAGAATAGAAAGAGAGAGTGTTCAAGTTTGTGTTAATATTGTAATGGAAAGACAAAGGAGTTCTTAATACAGTAAATAAAGCTTAAGGGCCTTATTTACTAAGGGCGCTTTTTACCTGCGATTATGAATCGCCAGCCATCGCCGCGATTTTCCAGCCATTTAAAAAAAAAAAAAATTCAATCTCAAAAATAGTAGTACCCCCGTTCACTAAAATGACACACTAGTTGCCCCCATAAGAGTAAAATCCACATTAGATACCCCGTAAGAGTTAAAGCCACATTAGATACCCCCATAAAAGTTACAGCCACATTAGATACCCCCATAAAAGTAACAGACACATTAGATGCCCTGGGTAATACTAAAAGTTTACATAATGAAGTGAGCATAAAGAACATACTCACAGTTCAGAAGTCATCAATGTTCCTCTGCGTCGATCAGGTCTTCAGCTCCGCCTCTTCTTCTTGCTGTTTCCGACGAGCACCTCCTTTTGCTTCGTCGTTCCACCGGCTAATGATTAATGCCATTGCTGGGGCTCTTTTATAGTCTTTGATGCGAGACTCACGTCAAAGACTATAAAAGGGCCTTCTTTGGAGACTAATTAGTCATTGCTTCTATCTGCAAGACCCTCCCAAAAAACTGCAAGAGCGTCTTTGCTCCAAGAAAGTTCTGATGACGGTACAGAACTGTACTACATATTGATCCACGGTAAGATCTTTCTGGCCAAGGAGTTTGAAGATATACAGCAAGGCTTGACTTGACTGGACTAGACAGGCTTGACTGGATAGAATAAGACAGGCTTAACTGGACTGGACTGGACTAGGCTAGTCAGGCTTGACTGGACTGGACAAGGCAGGCTTGACTGGACTGGGAAAGGAAGGCTTGACTGGACTGGACTGGACTTGACCAGGACTGGGTTTAGACTTGGCAAGCTTAGCTGGACTGGACATGACCAGGAATTAATTTGACTTAACCTGGACTGGACCAGGAATGGAATGGACTTGACCTGACCTGGACTGGATTTGACCTGGACTTGACTTGACCTAGACTGGACTGTACTGGACCTGGACTGCACCAGGACTGGACTGGACTGGGCATGAACTGAATCAGAACTTGGCTTGGTCAGCACATAAACTGGACTGAAACAGCGCATAGATTTTGACCTGAATCAGCAGGAGAACAATAGCAGTGCAGCACTATTGCAGCAAGGCACCTTGAGAAAACAAGTTATTCTGGTAATGATTGCTCAGTTCTCTGGACTTAAATAGAGTGCCCTGGCTCAGGATTTGACAGTCAGATCATGTGATTCCCCTGGCTTGATTCCGGTTGGCTGCTGATGGTCATGTGCACAGATCCAAGATGGCGGCACCCATGCACCGGAGGACAGTGGTGCTTGGTGGACCATGCAGTAGACACAGGACAGGAGGAAGCCACTACTGTGAGTGGCACCTACTTGGGGGCAGAGATCAGACGCCACTGGAAAGGACCGCTGACAGGTGGCCCCTTATGCTGTAAGTCCCATGTTTTTTGACAGTAACGTTTAATGGCTGGAAAAGCAGCGCTGTTTATTACCCAGTAATTGTTGTTACCTCAGGTTCCTTTGTTGCCACGATTCGTCTGAAGGGGTCCCGACTCACACGACCAGGAGATCTCAAATAGCGGTTAAATAACGTGTTTCACCTGGATTTCTTCAGGGATATGAATCCAAAATGCAGACTGAGCTCCTATCTATCCCTCTGTTTTAGCTGCTCCTAAGGCATTTGCTGTAACCCTTTTTACTGGGGGCCACTGCCGTAGTTCCTGTGGCATCTAGTGTTGCCATGGTAATGTAATGGGGTTTGCGCTCAGTGTCAGGTTCTGGATGTAAACTGTGCAGTTACTTTGATGCAGATTCCTTGTGGATTCAAAAAGGGCTCCTTAGCATAAAGTCTCGATATTAATGGTTCCCTTACTATATATAGTGGCAAATGTCAGATCTTTTACTAAGCTGATGAGAAAACCATAAAACTGGCCATACACTAGAGTGTATCACATGAAAAATCACATGAATTCACTGATAATCTTTCCAATTTTTCCATTAGAGTACCTGATGGTATCAGCACCATACACTACATGTGTTTCATTCGATAATCGTATGAAAATTTAAAAAAACACAGATTTTTGCTCTACTTTTCTCAGGCTTAAAAAAAAAATCGCTTTTTATTTTACGATTTTCTGTTAAAATTAACATAAAAGGTTGTCCTTAGCATGTGGCCTTTACTGGTGTAGATGGTAGGAAGTAGTCATATAACTTCCTGCTGTAGCTAGCTGTTTGTTCTTTGATACCGTGATGGAGCAAAATACGAAAGGTCTTGGAATCTTCGTCCTTTCTATGGTTATTCTAACCCAGCAAAAACAGAGAAACAGGAGAAATCTTCGTCGTCATCGTAAATGTTGGGCAAAGGAATGGCTAAAGAAGAGGGAATCATTTTCTCATATTTTCCTGGTACAGTAATTCGTAAGAATAATCCTGATTATTTAAAAAAAAAAATTGAGGATGGATGATGAGGCTTTCCTATACTTGCCTGGTGTTGTCTCTCCCCAGGGCCGGGGCTAGGGTGTTCGGCGCCTCCCTGCAACGCGGAGCGGGTCGCACCGGCCCTGTCTCTCCCTACATCAAAGACACAAAGACTAGGGCAGACATCACACCAGAACAATGTCTTGTGGCTACCTTGAGGTTTTTGGCAACAGGACGTTCATTTGAGGATTTGAAGTTCAGCTGTGCCATTTCTGCTCAGGCTTTGGGGACAATAATACCTGAGACATGTGAGGGTATATATCTGGCTTTGAAAGCACAATTTATGAAGGTATGTAAACTATTGTGGTTATCATTTTTTTTTTTTAAATATCCCATTTTATATGATGTTATATTTCATAATTACTAATGTTACTGTCATAGGGCCATATTCACAGATCCGATTTTGCTACTTTATATGTGCGTATTTTTAGGTACGGTTGAACTGCGCATGTGTAGTAACCTTTTTTACGCAATCTACATTAAATTTAGGCAGGAACTCCATTACGCCTGGATTTCTAAATCCGACTTAGTGACATACGGATGGAGGGCCGTGGTTGAATTCCATATGTGTGTATTTTAGTGAAAGTGGGGGGGGGGGCATTTAAATGGACTAATATGGGTGCGGTTGGTCATGTACGCACATACGGAAGGAAAATACGCACGTAACTACACACATAGAGGTAAGGTTGCCCTATGGACGTGTAAGTCACCAAAAACCTTCTGTGTGAGGGGAGTGTCATGGGTGTTGCCTTGCCACTTATGTGCGTATATTTGCGTAATTTATACATACGGATCTGTGAATATGGCCCATAATTACTAATGTAAATGTTTTCTTTATACAGATTAACTTTTTCCCAGCGGATGCCCATATGGTGCTGGATGGCTGGGAGGTTGAAAGTGAGGGTTGGGAGGCAAAGGCGTCAGGTTTTCCAAGTATGTGTCACCATTTATTTGACCTCTTTTTGCCCTGTAATGGACCTCATTCACCATCCTTTCTGCATCCTCCACTTAGCGTTCCTCCAACATTCTCATTTTGTTAGCATAAACAACTCTCATAGCATCAAAATGGTCCATGGGCCTATTTGAAAAAACTTTTCAGCAGACTCCAGAATTTTATTTGCCACGTTGTCCTGGAGGTCGGCAGCCGAGCAAAGTCTTTTTCTACCCCTGGTTGTTACTAGATAGAGGTTGTGGTGTTGAAGCTATAGAAGCACTTGTTTCCTCCAGGGCTTGAGAAGTTGAAGGCTTTTCCTCACTGAAAATAGATGGCGTTTTAAATGTCCTATTTTCTCTTTACAGTTACCCTCAAACCCTGAATGATGGATTGAAATTGCTGTGGAATTTGACCGCAAATGGAATTTCCCAAATTGTGGAGCTATAGATGGAAAACACGGGCCAGATCCAGGCCTACGGGCTTGTTACGTTTCATCGCGTCGCGTATTTACGCTAACGTAATTACTATACTGCCCCCTAGGCACTCCCCTCGCTTGTATGTGCTTTGGCCATTTTGCGCTTTCTAAACCCTACCATAACGTTTCAAAGCGTAACTACTGACATACGTAAAGGCTTCAAGTATGTAAGTTTCTAAGCACGCCCATACTGCATGATTTAAATGCCTCACCCCGTCTCCGAAGCATAATTAAAGGTGCCGTATTGCTGTCATGCACCTTCCTTCGTAGTTACGCTGTTGATAGTAGTCTGGTACATACATTCAGAAGTACATGGCGTAACATAGCTCAGGATCTGGCTCCATGTGTGCATTATGCCCCACCCTAATAGTGGCTGCTTCTATTTCAATTACAAGGGATTTTTCAGCATTGTTTTAATGGCCATAGCTGATGCCAACTATGAATGTTTATCTGTAGATGTTAGTAAAAATGGGAGAATATATGATGGTGGTGCATCTGACCAAACTACTTTCAATGACCATCTTAAAAAGGGAAAATTGAAATTGAAATTACCATCTTGTACAGAAACAAAATTAGAACTAAACTTCCAGCCACACATTTTATGGCCCTTTCCACAGAGGTTTCTCAACCCAGAAAGGCGCATTTATAATTACCGGCTTTCATGGGCAAGATGTGTTGTGGAAAAAGCATTTGGCATTATGAGCAACTAGTTCAGAATATCTCACACCAACATTAACCTACAACATGAAAAGCTGTGCAGGGTGGTGCTTGCCGGGTGTGGTTTACATAACATTTTACACAAAAAGTCCTCACAAACACACAGGAATTCCCAGAGGAGAATGAGATGTGGACACCTTTGGAGCATGGGTCTTTCCACAACACAAATGAACTTGCAAAAGCAAATAGTTATATTGAATATTTTAACGCAGAAGGTGCAGTATCCTGGCAAAATGATGATTCAGTAATTTTTGTTTATGTCATGAAACATATGTGAATCTTAAAATAAATGAATTGTGAATAAGAATTATTGAGTGTGTAGTAATTTATATTTAACTTACAATGTCAGTGTCTTCAAGAGGGTCCTGGATCTGGTCGGGTGATGCATCCAAACTTGACATGGATGGAGATGATAGGTCGGATCCAGACTTAAGTGAGTGCTTGAAATTAGTTACTCCTGGGCTAAACCATGTTAATTGCAGGGGAAGTCCAGTTAATTGTATTCTTTGCATGCAGTGATATATCTTTGAATTGCTTAATGCACACAGATACTGAGTAGGTTGTAGTACCAAAGTCTTAGGGAGTACACTTGGTCAGAACCTGCTCCTGAGCGCTTGGATTCATTCACTTTGTTTAATTCTTTTTTGTAGACTATCCGCATGGTTGCGATTTTGCTTTTTACCAAAGCAACATAAGAATGGGGAAATATATATATATTTTTTTTGTATATGGAAATGTTAGCTATTTATGCTAACCAATGCTGACGTTAAGCTTTTTTCTTTGGAATTCTTCATTTACAAATTACATGTTTAACTGCTGGACAATAACACATTTTGATTCTAAATGCATGTCTCTGTTTTTGATAAAGTATCTATTCACTTTTTTAATAAACAGGGTAGCTGATGCAGAAGCATCCACAGTGCATGAAAGGTCACAGCTGAGTCCATAGATCACAGCCACAAATCCATGTTCCACAGCAGTTGATGCAGAAAGGGGTACAGCATATATAAGCAGGTATTAAAGCATCCACAGTGCATAAAAAGGTCACAGCAGATTCCATAGTTCACAGCCACAAATAATTTGCAAAGTACTATACGTCAACATAAATTTATCGGCAAAGATTTAACAATTATCGTTAAATGCCCATGCACTATGCGATTTTACCAAAAATCTGGAGCTCTGGGCTGATTTAAATCAAACATGTCAAAAGATCAAATAATCGTTCAAGAGCCCTTTTTGGACGATTATTAGATGCTCGGCAAAAAAATCGATAGCAATAATTCTGGTGCTCACGCGAATTGAAGAATCGGGCCGATAATCACTCTGGTGTATGGCTAGCTTTAGACAGAGATCTAAAATGGTACACTGATGAATGCCAAAAATATACCAGCTTGTTTATTAGATATACATACCATCATGGCAAGGGGTCCACCAGCCTTCTGGGAGGCAGGGGAGGGATGGGATGTGATGGGATGGTGGAAATTATTTAAGTGACCATACACCGGCACCTGTGGACGCTAAGTACCACGTTTTGTGCAATCAGGGAAATACTTGGCACACATATTTCCCTGACTGCCCAAATTTCAGGAGTCTCCTGGATATTCTGGGAGAGTGGGCAACCCTGACTTACCTTTAACACCTGAATGGTCTTTATTCTGGATGTTGACATCCAATTAAAAGGTGGAAAAAGGGAGTGGAAAACTTCTCTTTCTTTTGCTTTAATTCATAATGCCAGCGAACATTGAGGATTGAACTGAGTCTCCTCTATACATTACAGCCACTCTCTAGGTCTTGAATAATTTATTATAGAGGCCAAACATATTTCTTACAAAGTATATGTATACATCTATTTCATGTACAAGCTTCTTGTTCGCTCAACAATCTCAATGTATCCAATGCAAATGGAATTAATATATAATGTACAATTTTATCGACCTATTTGTTTCATGTATAAATATTAGTGCAGTGTAGTATTCCAGCATTGTTTACTATTATAATACTCTGATTTTGTCTTTTTGCTGACCACTCTTATTAATCATAACATCTCAACAGTGAGGACTGTGGAGTCCATTAAGATTTCCAACCAAGGTGGTACATAGAGAACCGGATCCAGTCTGATTATTCCTGATTTCCATGTGTTTGGAATTTGTCTGTTTTTCCACCATGCAATAAGCCCTATCCACATTTCCAAAAAATTATACTTCTGACATCTTACAATAGAGTGACCGGTCTGCGATCACAAGTGGGCATAATTTGGTATCACAGGACCTGATTCACAGGATAAGTAGGTGTGGATATGCATGTATCTGCACCTAACTTAAAGCTCCCTCCCACACCAACTCCCCCTTATTTTACGAACCTAGGGCACTAGGGCTTCCTAAGAACTTCTTAAGAAGGAAAATATGCAGACTTTCCCCTCCCCCGCCCTCCCCGCTTCCTTATGAACTCCCAGAGGCTGCCATAGCACGCCTCTTTCCTCTTAACAAGCTATGTGCGGTCTTTAAAGACCGATTCAGACTTCCTAGCTGCCACCGATTTGGAAAAGTTAGGGTAGGGTATAGACATCAGAAGTGTTGGCGAGGGAAGGGGTTAGCACAGATGCCTTGATAGGCAGACCAGCGATTACGGATCCACGTGCACCCAGTAAGTGTTCACAACACAATCATAACAAGCGGCCACAGAAAACAAGGCTAGAAGGAATGTTATTTTAAAAGAGAGTAACATTCATTTTAATTGTGTATAAAATAATACAAATTCTGATCCAGAACAATGCTTCTGAGTGAATTTACGCGTGGCGGAGACGTAAAAACGCCTTTTGGTAAGTACTGCGCATGCGCACCATAGAAAATACGCTCATTAGCGTAGCGTAATTGTGAAGGTATGGGCCATTCACGTATGTCTCACGTAAATACTTACGTGTGGGCGTGCCAATTTTACGGTACTCCAAAATACGTCTGAAATACGTTAAGTAGGCGGAGGGTTGTATTTAAAGTGTACAGTATGGGCGTGCTTAGCTGCGTAAATTCGTCTTGCCCATACGTACGTGTGCGTATGACTGCGGTTACGTTGGCAAAAGTTAAGGTAGGGTTTGGAAAGCGTATCTTGACAAAATACGTACGTTCAAGGGGTGTGCCGAGGGGAGTGTAATGAATTTACGCACACGAAAATACGCTATGCGAATAAACGTACGGCAAACGTAGTTCTGGATCTAGCTCATTATGTCATTCTGACTACAGTAAAGTAGCTACAGATTTAGTTAGTAAATGTTTCCAAGTCCTGGTTACTATGGAGGTTAAAAATGATTATTTAATAGTTTTAAAACCACCTTGGCCATCTGGAAGCTTGACACAAGCCTAATGTTTAATCCATTTAACACAATGAGATAATAAGGCTACACATCCCATAATGCTTTTCATCACAGTAAAAGAGGGGGGCAACACAGGGTGGATGATGAGTTTATCACTATGAAGCTTTGCTTAATTTTATGCCGTGGGATGTGCTAAGATTACATTTCAGAGAAATCTCTGCATGTTAGCCTTAAGATTACTCAGTTTCAAGTCAAGATTCCCTACCCTTAATATTGGCATTCTGTTCTGAAGTTTAACTTTCAATGCTCTCTTTCTCTACCATCAACTTTCAGACTCCTTGCCTATATATTTCCAGTTAGCGACATAGATTATTCCATTGTTTCCTCACTACTACCATAATATGACCCAGCATGACCAATTCATTAGAAATGATAATAATGCAATTGTATTGCATTCTATATACACATAGCATGCAACATGACCAAATCTCTAATAAGCTCATTATACAATTCTGTTACACAGTCTATACAGACATAAGATTTCCAGACTAGGCCATATCGACGTGGAGTTTGCATGATCTCTCTGTGTTTGCTCCGCTTTCCTCCCACAATGACAAAAAACATGCTTTTAATTGGATACTGAATAAAAATTATAATAATAATATTATAAATAATATAATTAACCCTAGTCTGTGTGTTTGTTTTGGAATTTATACTGTAAACTCCAATGAGGCAAGGACTGATATGAATGGGTGGCTAAACATTGTAGAGTGCTATGTAATATGATGGTGTCAATTATATAATAATCTTCCTAGATATTGCTCTACATATTATTGCTGCCTAAATACAAGGAACAAAAGACAGATCCGGCACTCCGTACAAACATTATATAACACTATGGGCCAGATTTATTAAGCTGCAGGTTTGGAAAAGTGGAGATGTTGCCCATAGCAATCAATCAGATTCTAGCTGACATTCTCTAGTATGTAAACAAAAA
>WWET01001501.1:27753-40153 GCA_011038615.1 Limnodynastes dumerilii | reverse complement strand
CACACACACACACAAACACATTGGGTTCCTATAATGGGTATTGTTTGTTTTTTTTTGTGGTTTTTTTTTTAAAGTAAGCTGGGTACACAACATGGTTTTCTCATGATATGTACTTACAAGTTAGTTAGTATGAAGATTCATGCACACTATACACAATTTATCAACAGATTTCCTGCTCCCATAATCCTTTTCTTCATCAAAAATTTTAATTTGCAGGCCAACAAAGCCGCCCTAATGCATGAACGATTGTTGTAACAAGTTAGGAACAGTGTACACGCTGCATATTAGGAATGACACTAACACTGATTGATAAAATTGGAAGATTGATATCATCCCATTAAACAATGTTATGTGGTTTGTAACAATCCGACATGGTCGTTGCAACAAAGGTAAGGAAGTAGAAACAGAATCGTTGGACAGACGGTCAGGACTGTGTACACACATCACATTTTATGATCGGTAAAATTTTAGAAATCAAATGAAACCTTGTCATTTGAAATGATTTAGCATAAGCATGCATCCGTGCTAGAAAAATGCTGCCCGTTCATGCACCTTCCACAAGGGGGCGTTTTCTTATCCTAGTGACATGAAACACTCCTTGAAGGAAGTCTGGATCTACTCCGCAGCTTTTACCCAGCTTTAGATTTACATTATATTTTATCCAAAAATCAATACAGTATAATATATGTTACCGCAATTTAAAACCAGAAACAGCTAAACCTGAGTTAAAGAAAGACTCATTTTCTATTGTAAAGAACTTAGAGGAAAGTTGTAACAATGATCAAAGTAACTGTTCTGGGTACATTACCATTTTATATGGAAAGTGCAGGAAGCAGGGAACTCGGCCAAGTATTTCCTGTAAAAACGTATTGTTACTGCAGCTCCCTCCATTAATTATGTATTTATTATGCCTAAGATCTTATCTACTACTTATTTGTTTTATGTTTCTCAGTGTTCAGGAAGTACAGTATGACTATTATGCTACAGCGCTTAGACCGAGAAGGTAACGGACGAGTTTCTTTCTCACTTTTTTGAAGTTGTGTAAGGGCGATCTCTAACTACACATTAATATCATCACATCATCACCGTCAGTACAGACCCAAGGCAGTCACATAACTGGAATCCTCACTGTTCAATAGACCTCACTCCTGCTAGGGTTCATGCAGCTCTGTGGCAGTTTCCAAAGCAGGAGTTGACCGCACAAAGCTTTCTCCAGTGAATGTTACATTGCTGCTGCTTGGTAGTTCTCATGACCTGCATCCCCTGCTCCTCTGCTTGTAGGACAGATGTTAAGTAACCGTAATGGTCTTATGAACAGTCCTAAAGGGAGGGGGGATATAATCTTTTTCTTTTTTGAACTACAGAAGTACAAAAATACTTATTTGAAAATACCGGGCCCGATCCAGAAGTGAGCGTATGCCGGCATGCGTGACTTATCTCTGTGTGATTTTTCACTGTGCATACTCAAAACTGAAGAGCGTACAATTATACTCCATTCAGACCCTAACACAACTGGTCATGGGAGGGGAGTGGAGGAGGCATGTAGTCAATGTACTGCAGTAAGGGCTTGTCCTAGCAAGTGCACCTGATACAGATCCGAACACCGCAGAAATGAAAACGTTTGTACCTGTCACAGGTCATGTCTGTGTCCAGAGGGCTTATTTCTGATCCATGCACTGGAGTAATGTGCTGTTGGCAAATGTAATATATACAGTAATAAAAAAAAAAGTAACTTTTTTTGTAAAACCGTTATTTTACTTTGATTTATTGTGTTCACACTGCTAATGAAGTAGTCGCACTATTTATAACATTTCCAGTATACAATACGGGGTAACTTCTGCACTTGCGCAGTGTATTTGGTCATGTAGCTAAATTGCCCTTGGCTACATACCATACTTGCATTGGCATCCAGAGGTACCATTGAGTGTGCTTTTGTATTGCAAGTACCACGGCCACAAATGCTGCCCACATGTATGCACACACGCTGCGCTATGAATACCGCGTGCCTCTGAATCACGCCCACTATGTTCACTTTAGTTGACTGTTCTTGGTTTCACTTATAAGGGTCCAATTCAATTAGCCTCGTGCCCACATTATTTGTGGTGCAAAGCTAATTGTGTGAATTATCATTGTTATTCACACCACGCAGAGGTGCGCATAAAAATCAGCTACTGTAAAAGACAGGAAAAAGCGCACTGCAAGCTTTTCCTCATCTATCGTGGGCCGCAAACGTAATTGAATGGGGCCCATCGAGTTACAACCAGAGGCTAAAGTAAGAACACAGAGCTACACCAGAGCGCACAGGCTACAAAACTGGACAATAGAAGACTAAATATGTTTCCAGGTCTGGCTTCATTTCTGATGTTATATGCAGATGGTGTGGCCAGGAATTGTTGCATACCTTATGAATCCATGGACCTATGCTGTCTTGAGATATTTTAATATGTATATAGAGATATATATATTTGCCACAAATTAGGCTCAATAGCGATCAGGAAGTGCAACAGTATCAGAGTATTGATGCTGATATTTATCACCTTTATAGCCACAGGACCGTATTCAGAGAACTGTTTTTACGTTGAGTTGCGTGCGTATTTTTAGGTACATTTTAACTGTGCATGCATAGTAACTTTATACACGTTAGTCACGTAGAATATACACACATAAGTGCTTTAGGCACAGACATGTGAATCTGGGTTTGGGACATGCGTATGGATGGGCAGGGTAGAAATACGTACTTGAAAATTTACATGAAAGTGGGCGGGGGGGGGCATTTAAATGAACGCATGAGGACGCGACTAAAAGGAATGCACAGAAGACATATACACTCGTAAGTACACGTAAAGAACAGAGTGGTCTATGTAGGTGTAAGTCTATGATTGCACGGCTGGGAGAGGGGAGTGTCGTGGGTGTTGGTAGGTGTTCGTTATGGGTGTTGCCTTGCTCATTGCGTACGAATAATTGCATATTTTTAAAAACGGATCTCTGAATACGGCCCGCAGTCTCTGCACATCTTCTGTAGGCTACTTTCAGCAGAATACCCTGAAATCTCACAAAGTGTGCATCATCTGAAGCTTGTTCCGTGAACAGGACGCTGGGATCAGAGTGACCTCATGTCATGATCCAGTAGGACATCTTGGACAAATGGTTCAACTGTGGATTTGCCACAAGTCTACATGCTGTCCTGTTTGTATTGATCACAAAGAATACCAGTGGAATTGAGCAGGCATCTGTACATGAACCAGCACATTTTAAAATCTTTATTAGTCACATTACACATGGCATCAAGGGAAAAGAATGCCTTTTTGCAGATGACACAAAGATATATAACAGAGTAGACGCACCAATAAGAGTAAACTAAATGACTGATGATCTAAGTAGACTGGAGAAATGGTAAATAGTGTGGTGTTGTCACTACAGTTTAATAGCAAAATGAAAAATCATGCTCTCTGCACAAAAAAGCCCCAAAAGCTCAATTAGCATTAGTATTAGCTGCACTAGGAGTTGCTATTTACAGTGACTTAAAGGGGGCCAAGCAATGGAAGGTGAGCTTTGGGAGCCTGACTCCTCCCCAATATGGCGGACCTCTCTTTTGTTCCTTGTAGTTACACAGTAGTCACTTTGGTCCTTGGCTGCACCTCTCCATTTTTTTTAATTTTTTTTTATTTTCACACTGCATTTCACTGCTTTGGGCATCCGCTAAAACTCTGAATCTGGGCCCTTGTATTTAGCATAATGTGCGGTTTTGTACTTTTCTCATATGGGGCCCGATTCAATTAGCTAAAAAGCTTTCGCCGGCGTATTTTTAAAGCTATTTTTTTGTAAAATTATGGCTGAAATTTTTTATTGCAATTCAATAATTTTTCTAGCGTTAAAAATACGCCGGTTTTTGAATGATAAAAATCCGCACCTATGAAAGGTGCGGATTTTTAACACTGCCCTATTTTGTGCCCCAACGGGGCATGCTGATGCTTGTAGAACTACAAGCATCAGCATGCCCATGGATGCCAGGGCATGCGGCACCATGCCCTGCCATCCAGGGACCGCTGAGCAGCTGCTAGGTAAAAAAAAAAAATCCTTCACTGAACACTGCAAATCACCTCCTGCTAGCAGGAAGTGCAGGAAGTGCCCGCACTACTGAGGCTATTACCCAGTGCCTGAAGTATCATGAGAACGTGATTTCAGGCACTGGGTAATAGCCTCTCAGTAGCGCCGGGCAGGCGTTTAGAAACAGTTTTTTTTTCTCCCGTTAATCTTTTACTTACGCTGTTTTAGCGCAGCGTAAAAAAAACAATTGAATTAGGGGTTTTTTTTGCAGGCGAATGCGTCGTATTTTTTCCGACGCTAAATTTTTGGAAATACCGCCTGCAATTGAATCAGGCCCATGGTCAAATTAAGAATAAATTGCAGCAGCTGCTGTTTCAGTGCTTGCTATTGCTAGTGCTTCCTGCTTGATAATGCTGCAGTTTAGCCCTCTGTATATTGCTATCTTTGAGATTTACTTGTCTTCTCTAATCTTTTTCTAGTTTTCGCCTCATCTCCGCTATTTATGTAACTGCATCTCACTCTCACAAACTCCTGCTTTGCTTAGCCTACTACTTAGTCATCCAGTAGTCCACAAAGTAATGATAACAGATACATATCATATTGATATCTTAACATTTTTTATTTTATTTAAGGCGGGTGTGTCTTTCTCTGATACAAAAAAAAGAATCCATTGTTTTTCATAGCCTTGAGTACGGTTTTGTTTTGAGGAGAGTTATATCTGTGAGGTGGAAAAATATAAGCAGAACTTTTACTAAAAATGTCAGGATGTGGACTTAGGTATGTAAATGGAGTCTCTATGCCTGGGAATAATAAAATGCTTATACAGCTGTGATGAAATGAACCAGTCCAGTATATTCTCTCAATAGTCTCTTTGAAAGAGACCATCTCAATTCAAAGTCACTGGAGGGTCCAGATTTACTAAGCTGCGGCAAAGGAAGAGTGGAGATGTTGCCCATAGCAACCAATCAGATTCTAGCTCTTACTTTCCTATTACATATTTAAGCTAGAATTTGATTGGTTGCTATGGGCAACATCTCCACTTTACCTTTCCTGCAACTTAGTAAATCTGGACCAAGGAGTCTTAGACACAATAGGAATAGAATAGTTAAATCACCATCCTTACACAAGGCAGTGAAATTGAGTACTCTCAATGGTAAAAGCTTAAGGGCAGACTACGTGTCCTATAACTGCATAGTCATGGCTAATACCTGACAAAGCATGCTGGGACTTTCTTACCATTGCTCTGTCTGCAGCTTATTTTGAAGGGCAAGTTAATGAGTTCATGAATAGTATGGAGAGAGCCCTGGAGAGGTGAGTCTTGTAACAAACCCAACCAACACTGACTAGAGGTGGAATCATTGCAGGGGGAATGCACTGCACTACTGGGAAATTCTGTATAGCATACTTCAGCTAGATGATTGGTTTGTCTCAGGGTCTGCAATGAGGATTCTGCAGCGTCATCTGGGGATATAGGGATAATGCTGAAAAGAAATCTTTCACTGTCTATGAAATCATCAAAATTTAGCCATTATGACTATGGTAGTGGGAGTGAAAAGTTGAGCCCCAAACATTGGCCCTGATCCAGAGGTGGGTGTACACCAGCTGGTGTGATGTTTCTCTGTAATTTTCTACTGCACATGCTCAAAACTGAAGGGCATGCAGTCAGACATTTTAAGATCTAAGCATTTCAGCGGCTTGTGTTCTGAAGGGCGTATTGAGTGATTGAAGGGATGGATTTTTTTATTTTTTTTATTTAAACATTAATTTTAAAAATTGTCAAACTGTAAAATAAAATAAAAACCTTTAAAAACTTGTTTATTTCCTAACCCGGCTACAGGTCATGTCTAAGTCCAGGGGGCTGTAACATATTTCCGTAATCAGGAAAATGCTGCTGGAGTATTATGTGGATTTTAATTAAACACTATGCTTACACAATGTGTTTGGCCACGTAGCTGCTTTGAGCATTGCTAAGTGTCCATACACCACGGGCCACATTTACTAAGCTGCGGTAAAGGACCTTGAGTAAAGTCTGGATACCTTGGGCCTCTCATTTTGGAACTCCCCTCCCCACATTTTATTAATGGTTCCAAGAAACTCTTAATTTTATTCTCCTCCACAATACTCCCACTTATGGCTCTATTTACAAAGATCGTTTTCATATGGTAAAGCCCATTTTCGTGTGAAAACGGGCTTTATCATATAGAAACAAAGTTAGCTATTTACAATGCAATCATCGCCATGGAAACCATGGTGACGATTGCATTAAACACTATGGATCGCCAGCCCGCTCTAATGAATGCGGGCCGATATTTACTAAGTGTCAGCGCGGATTTTAACAATCCGCGCCAACACGTTAAATAACGCCATATGAAGATGCGTTAAGGTAAGTATTTCAGCGGACTCCCAATATATAGCCCCCTTTTCCTTCCCCTAATAGCTGTTATTGGGGGGGGAGGAAGAGGGGGGTACATATCGGGAGACCACTGGAATACAGTTAAGTACAAAAACATTAAAATCTAAGTATAAAAAGAATATACATGAACTATTTCTAACAAATTTTTAACTAATAAACATATGTAACTAAAAAAAAACACAAAAAAATAGAAACCAAAACTTTAAAGCTTACCTGATTGGGTGCGCATCTGTCTCTTATCCCGGCGCATGTACAGTGAGCTTGCAAAAGGCATCTACTGTGTATGTGCAGGGACTCCAATGTCAGCGAATGGCTCGCTGACTGTCGTGGGACTTCACCGGAGGGGTAAGTACTTATAAATACTCCCCCCGCGGTCCTGCTAGGCTCGCTGCGGGGTGCAGCGAGCCTAGTTGCTATCATTAGCGCTCAAGGCGCTAATGATAGTAAATAGAGCCCTTAGTCCCTCCTTTCCTTTGTCCCCCCTTTTACAAATGCCCCCCCCCCCCCATTTACCTTTTTAGTCTGTCTACTTTTTTGTCTTTTTTTTTTAACTTTCTTTTCGTTGGTCTTTTCTACTATACCCTCTTCTTACTCTTTTCCCTTTCCTCTCTTTCTTTTTCTCTTCATAACTCTTCTCTCTTTCTTTTTTCTTGTTTCGGGACGGATGGCCACCTGTCCCTTCTAGATTCTCGATTTTCTTTAGCTACTTTTCTATTTTAATAAAAAGAAATCCCCCTGGTGGTTGACATTATATGTGAATTTGCTGGAAATCTTTAATGACAGCAGGATGGATGTATTCTACTAAACATCTTGGGCCGTATTCCGACCTCCGGCCGCATTGCATATGCGGCCGGAGTTTACCGATATGAACTACTGCGCATGCGCAGTAATTTTGTTACGACATCTACGTTACTTTTTGCAATGTAGATTGCGTATACGCGGTCTTAAAGACGGCCGGAGGTCTGAATACGGCCCCTTATGTTTTATCCTATACAATTGTCTGTCTATACATGTAATGCCTACATTGTTTTATGATTCTGTTACTATAAGTTCCCTCATTGTATTATATTATACCATGTTTCCAAGTGGACGAATATAAAACAATAAAAAATAAAAATAAAAAGCTACAGGAAAAGGAAAAGTGGAGATGTTGCCCATAGCAACGTCAGATTCTAGCTCTCACTTTTCTAATAGATACTAGAAAATATCAGCTAGAATCTGATTGGCTGCTATGGGGAACATCTCCAATTCTGCTTTCCCACAGCTTAGTAAATCTGGCCCCACGTGTCATAATTGGTTGCAATTCAAAGAACACTGTTGCATACCTCACAACTGCCCTAATTTGAGCGGGATGCCCGCTCCAGTACATGTCCCGAAAGATCAGACTCTCGGGACAATTTTAAAATTTTTACATTTTTTTAAAGCCCTGCCGCAGTATATGCGGCAGGACTTTGCAGCACAGGACACGTAACACAGGGCTCCTACGGGAGCCCTGTAGGAAAAACTCTTTACTTGAAGTTGTTGGAGCCCTGTATTACGTGTCCCGTGCTCTGTCACGTGACCGAAGAGCAGAAGCCACTGGACAGAGGGAGAGTGAAGAAGTGGGAGCGCCACGGAGGAAGGAAGACTTCAAAGTAAGAAAATAAATAGGATCTGTCACTGGCAATTGGGGGCAGACATCAAATAACTGGAGGCTGACAATGGCAATAGGGGGCATAAGGAGGCTGGCACTGGAAATTAATTTGGGGCAGACATGGAGGCAGGCACTGACAATAGGGGCAGACATGGAGGCAGGTACTGGCATATAGAGGCAGATGAAGGCTGGCACTGGCATAAGTGGGCAGATGGAGGCTGGCAATTGGGGGCAGCTGGCACTGGCAATAGGGGGCATAAGGAGACTACACTGGCAATTAATTTGGGGGCAGACACAGACAATAGGGGCAGACATGGAGGCAGGTACTGGCATATGGGGGCAGATGAAGGCTGGCACTGTCAATAGGGGGCAGGTGGAGGCTGGCACTGGCATATGTGGGCAGATGGAGGCTGATAATAAGGGGGCAGGTGGAGGCTGGCAATAAGGGGGCAGATGGAGGCTGACACTGGTGGAGGCTGGCAATAAGGGGGCAGATGGAGGCTGACACTGGCATTTGGGGGCTGACATGGAGGTTGGCACTGGCATTTGGGGGCAGACATGGAGGCTGGCACTGGCAATAGGGGGCAGACATGGAGGCTGGCACTGGCAATTGGGGACATACATGGAGGCTGACAATAATAATAAGGGGCAGACATGCAGGCTGAACATATAATAAGGCTGGACATAGGGCAGACATGGAGGCTGGCAATAATAATAAGGGGCCGACATGGAGGCTGGGCATAATAACAAGGGGCAGACATGGATGCTGGTCAAATAATAAAGGGGTAGACATATGGAGGCTGAACAAATAAACAGGGGAAAGACATATGGATGCTGAACATAATAATAAGGGGCAGTCATGGATGCTGGACAAATAATAAAGGGGCAGATATGGAAGCTGGACATATAAACAGGGGCCGACATATGGAGGCTGGACAAATAATAAGGGGCAGACATATGGATGGCTAAATTATTAAAAGAGACATGCACTAAACCCTCTATCTGGGCATGCCAGACACACCCACTTTCCCCAGACACGCCCACTTGGCGGTACAAGACACACCTCTTCTACCAGGCCGCAAAAATTTGTCCCTCTTTACAATTCTCAAATATTGGGAGGTATGGTGTTGTATGTGCTTTTGGATCAGATGCAGCCTACACTAAAGGAGCAGTTTCTGTCACAGCAGTGATTTTAGCCTGTTCTGTCTGACTTCGAAAAATTCTATAATCTGAATAATTAAGCCCAGGAGTGGCAGGCGCAATGTCCATTACTAACAGCATAAAATAAACTTTTTATGACCAGTGATAATGTTGAGAATTAGCAGGACTTAAGAGATGGAGTTTATTGCAGATAAAGGTAGAATGAATGCCCTAACATAAACTATATCAGTAATATCCTTTAAGATAATGTAGAGTGAGTAACAGTCTCTGAGTAGTCTGGTAGATAACTCCAGAGTCCTGAGTGGATAAAAGCAATGCAGGTCTGTCCTTGCTTCTTGAAATTAGTTACTCCTGGGCTAAACCATGTCAGGGAAGTCATTTTTCATCTGTTGCAAACAGTATTAGAGTTGAGAGGTGATGTTTCCTATCCCAAGTCTAAATAACAGTGTGATAGTAAAGCTGGTCAGTATCTGTGTGCAGTAAGCAATTCAAATATATATATCCCTGCTGCAATTAACTTGACTCCCCCTCAAATCAACATGGTTTAGCCCAGGAGTAACTAATTTCAAGCACTTATTTAAGTCTGGATCCAGCCCAACTATCCCTACAAGCTAGAAAAGAATCAAGTGCTTGTTATCAAAGTGGACAGCAGTTTAGACCAATACACAGGCCTAAAAGCATATACTACTGTTATCATGCAGTCCTCACTGAACAGCATAGTCACACAGAATCAGCCATGCCAGATTTAGATCAATGGCAGATTAGCCCTAATATTAAATCTGTGGCTCCCACTCGCTATTCAGACATCCGTGAGTTCACACTTCAGCCACTTCCACTCGGACAGATGGACTTGCGACAGCCTGAGCATACATTGAGACATACTATTTGCAGGAGTTCTGAAGTTTGGATGGATGCACAGAGAGTGTAACCTGTCGTAAGTGCCAGTGATCTTCAGTCTGGATGGGAATGTGTTATAATGCAATCAAAGCACTGACAGCTAGTTATTTGGGGATGCAATTGCCAGTTTGACTGGACCTATTTGGAACATGATACAGTCTCCAACTGAATGGCAGCTGTATCATGTTTGATATGGTCGGCAATGAGAAAATTGCAATTGGGAACAGGTACCTATTTTGATCCATTCCCAATAATTAAACCGCGGTGGACACACTGTAGCGGTCTGAAGTTAAGGCTCAACCTGCGGTGGGGTTGTGGTTAGGATGGAGGGTTAGCGCTTAAGAGGAAGGTTAAGGTTAGGATGCGGGATATGGAGGTTTAGGGCTAAAACAGTGGACGGACCTATTAGGCTGATGGAAATTGAGGTTAGGGGAGAAGGCTCCTGGAGCCACAACACTGCTGTGCTTGAGAATGCAGACTACCTGCAATTGCTGGCAGCCGCAATTTAACCATCATATGTAAAAAACAAAACATTGTACTGGCAAACCACAGCCGGTTATTGGTGTTTCTGTAACCATTGTCACAACACTAGTCCCATGACCTGCAGACCGCAGCTGGATTCATGTCTGTAAGACACTCATGACAGTGGCTAACATTTTCTAGCAGAATAAACCACCATAGATCTAGGAAACGGCGCTAATACTCAGCAGCTGCTATTTACCATTGTTGCTTCATAGACACGTCCCTCCCTATCCCTTGTGTGTGAGCCGTCTCCCATGCAACACAAATGTTATGAAACTTAATAGGGCGCATACTCTGCTCATATCCGCATTTTCCACACTGCCGATCTGCTCTAATCTACAGTATTCCTTGCCAATGGGCGAGTCTGCAGTCATTTACTTACATGCCGCTCACAGCTGTGATTACATGCTTACACTGTGGAAGTTCAACCTAAAATACTTATTTTAAGGTCTTCCATTATTTTCTTGCAATTTTTGTAGTAATAAAAAAAACGGTTGCGCGTCACCTCCGCACGTCTAAACTTCGCAAGGTTGTACAGACTGTCGGTCTGCACGGGTGACTTAAAACTGCCTTATGGCAGCGTAAATCACCTAATGTAAAAATAGCACAAGGAAGAAAAAAGTTGGACCAGTTTATTGCGCACAAAATGCCAGGTATAAAGGTCACATAATAATAAATGTAATTAAACTATGACAGTTTGCCTTAACTCCACCCTGGTCCCCCTTTTTTCTTATTCTAATTGTCTGTATCCACCATGTTATTAATATCTTTTTTTTTGTATGCCTATTTGTTTAGTGTTATAATATTGCAGCATGCCAATTATGAGTTGTCTAGTTACCACCACTGTTGTTTTCCTGGCGTTCTCCATGTTCCCGGGTGTTCTGGTCATGACACGGCTCAGAGGCGTTTTCCTTCCCCAGAGTCTGCGCCTTTGCGTACTGCTGATTGGTCTCTCCTGGCTATTTCCTCCGACACTGCCTGCTTCCTGGCGCAGGTTATAGTGTGTAATCCTCAGTCACGGCTAGTTACTGCAGCTCCGGTCTTTGCCTTGTTCGTTTGTTGTGAACCTTGATCCTTACCTTTTCCTCGGTGTTCTCCCTACCAGTCCTTTTGTCTTCTGCCTAAGTAAGTGTGTTCCAGTGTGTGTGAGTGTCCCAGTTTGTCTTGTCTCGTTATCGCACACATAAAGACCGTGTGTACGCAATCTACGTAGCGAAATGCTACGTAAATAGCGTACAATAATTACTACGCATTCCCAGTAACTTCAGTCGGTTAGTTACGGACGGACGGCCACAGAAGACGGAGGTCTGAATACGGGCCCATGTCTCCAGCTCCCCCCAGTATTTTCCATCATGTCTCCAGCTCCCCCCAATATCCCCATCATGTCTACATTCCACCCCCAGTATCCCCCAGCATATGCTGCAGTTCCCCAGTATCCCCATCATGTCTCCAGCCCCCCCAGTATCCCCATCATGTCTCCAGCCCCCCCAGTATCCCCATCAATGTCTCCAGCCCCCCCAGTATCACCATCATGTCTCCAGACTCCCCCCATCATCCCCCACGTGTTCCAACATCCACCCGAGTATTCTCAAGATGGTGAGTCCCTCCTCTGCTACCTAGCAACAGCCTATCCCTGTTGCTGGGTAGCAGAGGAGAGACCCCCTGCCGCCATCCACCTTACCTCTGCATTCTGAATGTTCCTGCCAGATCCAAGATGGTGCCGGGGT
>WWET01001501.1:13957-26323 GCA_011038615.1 Limnodynastes dumerilii | reverse complement strand
GGGGTAATGTGCAATATGTAGTGTAGGATGTAATGTAACAGAAGGGGGTAATGTGCAATATGTAGTGTGGAGAGGGATGTAACAGAAGGGGGTAATGTGCAATATGTAGTGTAGAGAGGGATATAACAGAAGGGGGTAATGTATGTACAGTAGTGTAGAGAGGGATATAACAGAAGGGGGTAATGTGCAATATGTAGTGTGGAGAGGGATGTAACAGAAGGGGGTAATGTGCAATATGTAGTGTAGAGAGGGATATAACAGAAGGGGGTAATGTGCAATATGTACAGTAGTGTAGAGAGGGATATAACAGAAGGGGGTAATGTGCAATATGTACAGCAGTGTAGAGAGGGATATAACAAGGGGGTAATGTGCAATATGTAGTGTAGAGAGTGACATGATTTGGAAATATTAGGGGGCTGGAGACACATAGAGACACTGGGAGCTAGAGAGATAATGGGGGACTGGAGTGATATGATTTGGGAATACTGGGGACATTTTTATTCCTGTGAATGGGTGGGTAGGGGCCTCTGTGCATTGCTTTGCCCAGGGCCTAGAATTCTGTTAAGATGGCCCTGCTGGTTCCTGGATCCTAGTGTGTCATCGCGGTTCCCTCTGGCTAAAGTGTGTCTGCAGAAACCATCCTCGCTGGTGAGCTACTCCGAAAGTACTACTCCACTCACATTGTTTCCTGTGACTCCGGCTTACTAATCCTGGGCTGTGCAGCGCTAAGCTGCCATAGAGTCTTCAGCTACCATCTGCTCCTGTGAGCCAACCTGCATGTGAGTACTACTATCTCCAGCCTATCATTGCTAATTCATGCTGTGCTACAGTGACTGTGTTAACAAACTTTATTCTCTGGTGCACCACTGCACCCAGCCTGCTCCGCTACACAGAGCTCAATTGAACTTTGTTCACTGGTGCACTACTGCACCCAGCCAGCCTCGCTACATTGAACTGTATATCCTGCTGTACATTGATGCCAGGTGATTCTTTATATCCAGTAACTCCTTGTGTGATATTGCGTCTATCTGCATTCCTGTTTCGCTGTTTATTTTACTCTGAACTGTTTGCACTGCTACACCCAGCAAGTCTCTAAAGCCTCAACGTCCATTTGCATTTATCATGTTGCTGTACTTGCCCAACTTAATACCAATCCACTACCCTCTCAATGGTCGTGGGTCCTGCTATGGATTGTTGACTGTGCATACTGCAATAAACTTATAATACTTTTACTTCCTTCTCTAAGTTGTTGATGAGCAAGCCCTACATTAAGGCCACCAGCCTTCACTACCGTAGCCCAGATACCAGGGGACCTAAGGCTGAATCCCAGCCCCCAGAATTCCTGACACTAATTAGTTTACCACCATGTTATTGGAGTGTAAGGGCCGTTTCTAGGGTTGGGCGAGCCGTGCGATCGCACGGGGCGCTCCCCTAGCTGATTTAAAGAGGGAGCGCAGAGGCAGGCTGGGCTGGGGGGGCAGGGTGGCATGTGCCCCACGGGCAGCAATGCCATTTTGTGTTTTAGGGCCGCCTCCCTGATGGTCTAGCGCTGCCCAGCTAGTGGTGACTGCTCAGCTGCAGCACAGAGGCTGTGTCCTAGTGAATGGCTGCCTACCCTTGAATGGCTGCCAAGAATAGAAATCTAAGCTGCAGCAGGACCTGCGTCCATGTGACCAGTCTGCAGATCGGTGGTAGAGCCAGAGCTTCCTGTGATGTGACCATGTGACCAGTCTGCAGATCCGTAGTAGAGCCTGGACTCTGCTAGGTCTAGAAACGGCACTGCTCAGTATCAACACGTTTTCTGCAGTTCTTTTGGCACTTCACTAGTGGCACATATTATGGAAGTGTGGAGATTTTGCAAGAGGTTTTTTGGAGAGAATTGGGATCTGTGAGGGGATACCATAGAGAGAATGTTGGCTGCTAAGAAATATAAAATATGTATATGTGTCATTATACATAACAACTGTATAGCAATATAATGAATCACCATAACAACCCGCCACAACGTGTAATCATTGAATCCATTTTTGTGTTTACATGAATTGTATTTATGACATTAATGTTTGGTTATTGCTTAAAGTTTATATAGTATATTTTTGTATAAACTTTTTGGGAAGAATACAGGTTTTCATACTTACAAATTTGTGGGTCTTCCCACTATGGCTGAAGTTTCCTTTGTTTGCTTGTTTGGTTTTTTAAACACGTGTTTATTTTATTTTATTTTTTTACTTTAATACTTTTTTGGGCTTTACAGTCCTTTAAAGTTACCGATGTCTTTCTAGTCGAGTGTTCTGTGCACTGGTTCGGCGGCAGACTGCATCTGTTATATCTTTAAGAAAAGGCATATTATCCTTTTATATGTAAAGATAAAATAAAAATGACATTGTTTAGAAATGGATAAACCATTAAATTCCTCGCCCTGTCTGAAATTGGCTGATCACATTTTTGAGCCCCATAGGATCTTCAACTTCCAATTTGGCTACACACATATTTGGCCACATTAATATAGATCACACTACATCGATTTTGTTGATTAAATAGTACTGCCTTCACTTAAACAGTGCAGTACAGATGTGACAATAGATGTAACAATTAACTGTATAAGGGGACATAAAGAGGGCTTGCAAAATAAAGAATGCAATCTGTGCAAAGGTAAGTGCAAAACAAACCCCTTTAAAGTTCTTCCTATTGACATACTTATAGTTTGCATGATGAATTTTAAATGCCTTAAATATCCATTATTCTTATCTGTATCTTCCAATGCTTTGTGTGAGGAAACAGTCATTTAGTTACACAGTTAAGTATTTTTTGTCATAGTAGTCTTGTTAGTCTTGTCTTAAAACAGTTCATAAAACCACTGGGCTTACTAGTTTTTGCATTGTTCACCATATTGTCTTGCACAGCACTTCAAATCATGTGCAAAGGAGAACCTGATTACTTGGGGCTCATTAGAGCAGATTACATGGGAGAAATATAAACCAGATCCAGCCCACTCGTTAGTAACTTTTTTCATGTATTTTTCTTGAATATGATAAATGCAAGGTAATATAATGCCAACTCTGTGTATTTAAGTACTGGAAATTTCTGTTATTAGTTTTTTATTATTATTATTATTATTATTTTTCTGGGAAAATTTTAATATTCTCTTAAATATGCTGTTATATATCATGTTGTTTTTCACTTTAATAAATAGCAGGTGTAATAGAGCATTTGGGTAAATATGTTCCGTATACGGCAATAAAAACTTGAGTACGCTGGCATTGTGGAACTAAAATAAAGCCATTTTATCACCATCTATGAAAAGTTAGCTTTAACAGACTTAATCTACATTTAATGGAGCTACTACAGGGGAAAACTGGAGATCTTTCCGATAATTGCCAATCCGACTATCAGAGGCAAACACAGGATTTTGAAAGAGGGGTTTCCAATGTGTGTAATACATGTTGGCTATATTATGGGTCTGGACATGAAAGTAAATAACATAAACTACATGTAGTGATATATTAGGGTTCTAGTAGTGGCACATATTATAATATATAGGGTATATATTAGGCTTTGGGAATGGTACACTATATAGCATAGGTTCCCAATCCAGTCCTCAAGGCTCCCCAACAGTGCATGTTTTCCAGCTCTCCCTACAGAACAAGGTATATAATAATACCACCTGTTGATTTTTTAAACAGTCAATAATGAACACACCTGTGCTCCAGCAAAGAGATCTGGAAAACATGTACTGTTGGGGAGCCTTGAGGACAGGTTTGAGAACCACTGGTATATAGTATGCCATTCCCAGACCCCTATTAGATTCTATTTATATTATAGTATGTGCAATACCCAGGCTCAAAATATATCCTATTTCATTATAGTATGTGCCAAACCCAGACCCATAATATATATATAGTCAGGAAATTGACATTAAAAAGGCATTTTTTCAGGAAAGACTCAGCAGTTTTGAAATATAATGAAGAGGTAACTAACAAGTCCGGGTTAAGAAACCCCTCAAAATGTTCTCCCCTAGAATCTAGAAGTAGTCTGATTGATATGTTTTTTGAACTTGTAAAAAAAAGACGAGTGAAATTGACGCAACAGCTATCACAAGTAATCTGACACCACCTGAAAGGAATTCCCTTACAACATTAAAAGAAAATAATAATAAAATAATAAAATTTGAATAATAAAATTAGATTTTTAAACTGATAAAGGAGGAGGTTTGGTCATTTTAAATAGGGGAGAGAATGAAAAAAAAGGTTTAAGGCTTCTTTCTGACACAGAAGCTTACAAACTACTAAGAAAGGATCCAACTGAAGAATTCCTGGATTTGCTTTGTCCAGTCCTAGTGAATGCTCTAAGATCAGAGATTATTAATAAAGAGGAATACCAGTTTTTACTTAACAACAATCCAGTTTTACCTATATTTTACTATTTCCCTAAGGTGCACAAAAACTTACAAAACCCTCCTTGTAGGCCAATTATTGCGGGAATCGATTCCTTGACCTCTCATATATCTGAATATGTAGACGTGTTTCTAGAAAAGCATGTGAAGAGTATTCCCTCCTATATTAAAGACACAACCACTGTACTACAACTTTTGAAGAAACTCACCTTGCAAGAGGGCATCTATTGGATAACGATTGAAATCCAGTCGCTCTACACTTCAATACCTCTTGACAAAAGCTTAGAGGGAATGAGAGATTGTCTTTTAACAGATCCAAAAATGGAACAAGATCATAGAGATTTTTATTATTAGTATGATAGCCTTTATCCTGTCACATAATTAATTCAAATTCTCAGAGAAATACTATTTACAAATCTGCGGGATGGCAATTGGCACAACTTTTGCACCTAGTTTCATGAATATTTATATGGCAAACTGGGAAAACACATTATATATGAAAACACCCTATTCTCACAATAATTACATTTTTATAAACGCTATATCGATGACATTCTTATCATCTGATTGGGAAATATGGACACCTTTCCATTGGATCTCCAACAATTATTTTTAACCTCAAATTTGCTTTTAATATATCCACTGATAAAGTGGAATATCTGGACTTATCGCTCACACAAGAAGGGAACCAAATAATCACCACCAATTTTATTAAATCAGTTGATACAAATAGTTATTTACAAGAGTGGACATCTAAAAAGATGGAAAAAGAATATCCCGTATTCACAGTTTTGTCGGGTTAGATGGAAATGTAATAATGAACAGATGTGTGAGCAACAACTATAAATATATGCCGAAAGATTCAAAGAACGAGGTTATCCTGAAAAACTTATTGAAGGTGCAATTAAAAAAACGGAATCAACAAATAGGATGGATCTCCTAGCTTATAAGGATAGAGCCAAGTGAGGAATGCCAATATCCTTCATTACCACCTATAAAAATTCTGAGACACGGATACAAGAAACACTGCAGAAACATTGGAACAGCTTGAGCATGGACCCAATATTAGAACAAATCATCCCAGAAAATCCAAAGGTGATATATAAAAAGGCAAAAAACCTTAAGGAAATTCTGGCACCTAGCCATTTCAAAATAAAGAAACAAAGTACCAATGATTTATTTGGTCCTAAATCTAAGGGATCCTATAAACGTGGCCACTGTGTGCTATTTACAAGTATGTAAGTCCACAAACAAAAATAACTTTGCTAATTTTAATAATACAACGGTCTATACCATTAAAGATCTTATAAACTGTTCCAGTGTCTCCATATATTGGAATGCCCCTGCTCCAGGACCAACAGAAATGTGAAATTAAGAATTCAGGAACACGTCCGAAACATTAAGAATAAAGGGGCTGATTCAGAGCTACGCCCACCGTAGTAACTACGGCGGGGGTAAGATCGACTGAAAAGCCGATCTACGCATGCATCGGGCAAATGTTGCCCGGCGTAACTACGGCAACGCACGATGGTGGATCGGGCGTCCGTAGCACCAGCGTAGTAACGCTGGAGGGGGCGTTCCCCAGCGTTACTACGCTCTAGTTAGTGTAGGGAGGCGGGGGAGGGAGGGTAATGAGGATGGGAGGGCGGCGTTATCGTAACAACGCCACCGTCCCAGCATAGTTACCCTCGCTTACGCTAGCTGAAGTTAAGGTAGCCTTCAGCCGGAGTAAGCGAGGGTAAGTACGCTGAGGGCAGGGGGAGTGTCAGGAGGAGTCCACAATGTAACGCTGAGCTCTTAGTATGCTCAGCGCTACATCGTAGTTCTGGATCAGGCCCCAAATCTCCAGCCATAGAGTTTCCAAACATTTCCTCCAGCACCATAATGCAGATCCAAATGGTTTAACAGTAAAATATTTGTAATGCGTGAAAATGGGTGACAGAGGCGGTGATCTCCCTAAAAAATATATTTTATATTTATACAATGTTTTATATAACTTAATCATTATGAATTACTTTTTATGTCAATCTCTGTAGGTATTGTATACTAGTTTAAATAATTTTATATTAATTCCCAACTATTTTATTTTTAATTGATTTCTATCCCCTTTTAATTTCAATTGGTTAATTAATTCCTCTTATTTAATTAATCATTTATATTATGTCCCATAGCTTAGGATAGATGACACGTAATTTTATTTCTCCATACAAATAAATAAAAAATGTTTTGTTTTATTAGAGCGGTTGATTCTTCTTTTAAATTAATTAATTTTACATGTTAAAAACGTCTTTCACTTATATAAAGAGGTTTAAGACTATCCTCAAAATGTCCTTTAAAATGACAGTAGGAGCCATAAGCCTTTTGTATTTTATTTCTCTCTATTTTACTAAATGTTTTGGTTAAGGTTACAAAGTAGCACTCTACGTTGCTTGTAAACTTTGTACTTCAAAGCAAGGTTGCCATGGTGATTAATGCGACAATTCCTTCCGAAAGACTAAATAGTTATTTTGCATTAGAATTAACACTTCCTTTTAGGTTCATTATCATATCATTGATTCTCCTTTGAATGTCTTCATGGTCTTCACATGTGCACTAAATAGAAATCACCCCACTTACACATTTTGCGTGCGTCAATTACCAGACGTTCTTAATTCTGAACACGGTCCTTTATTACAAACCACATGCAATAAAAAACCTGCGGAAGTCCGTAAGCGATGTACTCATACCGCTTGATGAAAAGCGTTGGGACATTTATTGCACAATTTGAATTAATTCACAGAGACTTTTAAACTTTTAATGAATGTCATCCGTCGTACTCTTTACTCTGAACAAGTTGGAAGAGGCAATAATATAATAAGATATAGTTACCCGCGCTTCCCTCTAGCTGCTGTCACAATATTCTATAGAGGAAAAGTTCCACTTTTTCCTTTTAGGTAAGAGGTAAAAAATCCCAAATGGGATGATCTAACTCAAAACATACAATGTAAGAATATGCAAAGAGATATGACTGCGCTTAATTCAGTATAACAATACAAAAGAAAGTCAAAAATATATTGTTTTAAAACTGTAATGTCCAACCAATTCTCTCAATTTCCAATAACTCTGTAAATAGATACTGTGTCTCTTTTTCTTCAAAAGTGTTCTTTCTTTCTTCTATCTGTTTATCTTAACGAGGATTTTCTTTCACATGGAAGAGAAACAGAGACAATCCCTAGTGTAATACGTTCCCAAACAACTTGAAAATAGCACTTTGCGTACTGCACTCACGCTTTCCTCCTCTTGGATTATAGGCTTATAAGGAATCGTAAAATTCCCGACCTCTTCTTCCGGGATGGATACTTCTCCCGTAAAGGTTTCTCCCGTGAGGATATCCCTTTCTTTCTCCTTCTTATTTCCTCCACTGAAGTGTCCTATAGGTTTGGTGCTGCTGCAGGTGCCATTAACCAGCGCTCTTCCTCTGTCCGTAACTGGAATTAATAAATGAACTGATTGCTGCAAAACATTTTTCTCTTCAAGGCTGGTTACCCTAGTAACTGACAGGACACTTCAGTGGAGGAAATAAGAAGGAGAAAGAAGGGGATATCCCCACGGGAGAAACCTTTATTGCTTAATGCTGTTTCTTACCTGTTGTCTGGTATGCAGATTTTAAATGTTGATTCGGGGCATTTGCACTGGGCGCCATTTACCCTAGTTACACACTTGGTAAAGGCACACCCTGAATCCCACTGTGTAAGCAGTGAAAAACACAAGTTTTCACATATGGTAAGTAGATAAGAAAAGTCAGAATAAACAGTACTTTAAAACAGTCTGAATCTTCTTTTTTTCTTTCATTACTTTCAATTCCAGCTTCAAATTATTGCAAACAAAATATTTAACTCAGAGTATACATATTGGGAAATAGATAAGAAAATAAAAAATGATCTATTGTAGTAAGTCAAGTCTGGAGGTAGTTGTATAAAAACAATTATTGCACTCACATATCATATCTCTTTATTTATAAGCATCCAAAGGTTTTTCTTCCACTCACTGCAGGTGGAATAACCAACTGTGGTTCTCTTTATTAGTACTCTTAAATTAGTTGTATGTGAGTTCTCCAGCTCAGAATGTGCATATGATTCCTTTTTAGCTGTGTTCGTCAGAGTTTCTTTTTTCTTTTTTCTCTTTTTCCTCCACTGCTTTTCACAATATTCTCAATGATGAGCATGAAAGAGAAAAATCACAGACAACATAGTGTAGTACCCCTTTCAAGGGAACACTTCCACGCTGGTTAGAAAACTTACATATGTATCTCTTGTTATTTTCAGAAAACAAGATCTTTGAGGGAATCCTCCAAGTTTATAGGTGTATCCTCCAAACACTTGAAATAAGCTTTCAATAAAATAAAATGTATTTATTCAATACATTTCACTACATTTCATTTCACTATCCCCAGTCAAATCGCACAGGCACACAACGCATTTCAACTTTCAAATGAAGTCTTTTATCAAGGTGACCTACTACATACTACACTAGATTTCTTTTTATTTTCTTATCTATTTCCCAATATGTACACTCTGATTTGAAGATTTCATTTGCAATAAGTTGAAGCTGGATTTGAAAATAAAGATAGAAAAAAAGAAGATTCAGACTGTGTTAAAGTACTGTTTATTCTGACTTTTCTTATCCGCTTACCTTAAAAAATTTTGTTTTTCACTGCTTACACAGTGGGATTCAGGGTATGCCTTAACTTCCATATTCTTTGTTTATGTAAATAAGTGTTACTCAGTAAGTGATCCTTTTATGTTCATATTAATATATTATCCCAAATTTATATGAATCTACTACCGTAACTACTACACCATATGCGACTATTATTATTATTATTATAATTTTGTTGTTTGTTTTCTTCCTGAGCACTTATATCACATACGGATTTAAGAGAACTACTGAGATTTAATCAAGAACATTGCTTTGGCGCTTCAATCTATTACCAAAAATCACTTTCATCTTTTGTGGGAAGACTTAGCCCATTATTAGAGCTGCCCCATAAACCATTGGGATTATTACAGGTTCTTTTTTACTCCATTTATTAGTACATTGGATCTCATTGCGCTGGTGAACATTTTTTCTTGGTATATATATATATATATATATATATATATACATACATACATACAGTCAGGTGCATAAATATTGGGACATCAACACAATTCTCATATTTTGGGCTCCATACACCACTGCAATGGATTTGAAATGAAACAAACAAGATGTGCTTTAACTGCAGACTGTCAGCTTTAATTTGAGGGTATTTACATCCAAATCAGGTGAACGGTGTAGGAATTACATCGGTTTCTATATGTGCCTCCCACTTTTTAAGGGACCAAACGTAATGGGACTATTGACTCAAAAGCTATTTCATGGACAGGTGTGGGCTATTCCCTCGTTATTTCATCATCAATTAAGCAGGTAAAAGGTCTGAAGTCGATTCTAGGTGTGACATTTGCATTTGGAATCTGTTGCTGTCGACTCTAAATGAGATCCAAAGAGCTGTCACTATCAGTAAAGCAAGCCATCATTAGGTTGAAAAATCAAAACAAACCCATCAGAGAGATAGCAAAAACATTAGGTGTGGCCAAAATCAACTGTTTGGAACATTCTTAAAAAGAAAGAACGCATCGGAGAGCTCAGCAACACCAAAATACCCAGAAGACCACAGAAAACAACTGTAGTGGATGACAGAATAATTTTTTCCCTGGTGAAGAAAAACCCCTTCACAACAGTTGGCCAAATCAAAAACACTCTCCAGGAGGTAGGTGTATATGTGTCAAAGTCAACAATCAAGAGAAGACTTCACAGTGGTTCACCACAAGATGTAAACCATAGGTGAGCCACAAAAGCAGGAAGACCAGATTAGAGTTTGCCAAACAACATCTAAAAAAGCCATTACAGTTCTGGAACAACATCCTATGGACAGATGAGACAAAGATCAACTTGTACCAAAGTGATGGGAACTGAAGAGTATGGAGAAGGAAAGGAACTGCTCATGATCCAAAACATACCACCTCATCAGTGAAGCATGGTGGTGGTAGTGTCATGGCTTGTATTTATTGATGATGTGACTGTTGACAAAAGCAGCAGGATGAATTCTGAAGTGTTTCGGGCAATATTATCTGCTCATATTCAGTCATATGCTTCTCTGCTCATATTCAGTCAAATGCTTCAGAACTCATTGGACGGCGCTTCACAGTGCAGATGGACAATAACCCGAAGCATACTGCAAAAGCAACCAAAGAGTTTTTTAAGGCTAAAAAGTGGAATGTTATGCAATGGCCAAGTCAATCACCTGACCTGAATCCGATTGAGCATGCATTTCACTTGATGAAAACAAAACTGATTATAGCTATCATTTATCTGGAAACATCTCTATTTCCCCCTGTAGTTGCCCAAATATGCCATATAAACTAACTGGGATGTAGGATATCTATGCGGGACCTTGCCTAACAATGTTTATGTGAGTTCTAATGGTAGATAATAGACAAATGATTCTTTTGTTGTTTTCTGTTATTAGCCAGATGTTTACTTTACAATAATTTGTTTCATAAGCAAATATATTTTATATGTCCTATTTGCACAAGTTGCTTATGCAAACTAAAGAGTGTTTCTTCATACTTGTGTTAATGCTGACCTAGGGCATGCAAATGACTCCAGTTACAAACATTCCTTGGACGCTATTACTGTCAATATCCCATCGCCCAACATTTTCACTTGTTTAATCAAACACCAGGATTCCATTCATAAATTAAGATTTAGTGACTAATAAATACACTTAATTTAATTCATGATTACATGATCACAGTAATAAAATGTGTAGCTATATCTGTATCTTAAAAATGGTGGTATAATGTTGTATTAAAAGGTTCACAGAACATTCTTCACACACAGTTCCATGTTTCAAACCACTTATCATACATAACCCATTGTCATTTTTCCTGATTAAGTGGGATTTCTCCTTAAGCCCTGGACAATACCAGAAGAAAGGTCAAACTTATATCCAAACAAAACTGAAAATCACTTGCTCTATTTTGGTTTTGGATGAAGAAATGGCCTTTGACAGACTGATGGGGCTTTTTATGTTCTAAGCCCTTCATAAGAACAGATTTTGTATATATTATAATGACTATTAGTGCTTTTGAACCGTGTGAGCCAATGACACCATCTACAATTTATTGTTTGCTCTTTCCATTGAGTGTCTTTATATATTTATGTTATATTTTAACTGCTGTGCCTAGTTTAGGGTATACATTTTATATTTATATATGGGAATTAGTACAGTTAAATAATTATTTTTATTAAGAATCGTGATAGTGATAGGGCAGTACGGTGACTTACAGTGCTGAGGTTATGAGTTCAATTCCCAGACTAGGCCTTATCTGTGTTGAGTTTTTATGTTCTCTCTGTGTCTGCGTTGGTTTCCTCCGGGTGCTCTGGTTTCCTTTCACATGCCAAAAAACATGCAGGTAGGTTAATTGGCTGCTGACTAAATTAATCCTAGTGTCTGTATGTGTTAGGGACCTTAGTATGTAGCTCCAATAGGGGCAGGGACTGATGTCTAATGTTCTCTGTAAAGTGCATACATATATTTCTTAAAGTTTTTTTTTACTTTTTATATATCTTTCATATTATCTCTGTTAACTGTGACACCAGCAACAATGTTGTTTTCTTTCTCTTGTGGCTAGTTTGTCAAGCTTGGCACACCTATCTTTGGGCAGTTTCGCCCATTCCTCTTTGCAGCACCTCTCAAGCTCCATCAGGTTGGATGGGAAGCGTCGGTAAACAGCCATTTTCAGATCTCTCCAGAGATGTTCAATCAGATTCAAGTCTGGGCTCTGGCTGGGCCACTCAAGGACATTCACAGAGTTGTTCTGAAGCCACTCCTTTGATATCTTGGCTTTGTGCTTAGGGTCTTCGTCCTCCCGCAAGCTCACCCGTCACCC
>WWET01001501.1:2854-13877 GCA_011038615.1 Limnodynastes dumerilii | reverse complement strand
AACAGGGTAGCAAGAGCAAAAAGCACTTATCAGGCACACGATGTCAGCGAGCATAAAGCAAGGACCAGACGCTATAACCGACGGTGTGCAGATCCCAGCAGCATTAAATTAAAGAACCCTCCTCCAATCAGTGAGGAGGGCCTGACACACCTCCAGAGCTAATAGCTGCAGCTGGGAATGTGCAGCTAGCTGCACAGCTAGCAATGGCAGATACATAGCAGTAAAATAGGCAGGCATGAAATGAATAGAACAGTAAAATAACAGAACAGAAATACAGACATGTTAATGGAGTGTAACACTACCATGCTTCACTGTAGGGACGCTATTGTCAATCTTTGTCTCATCAGACCAGAGAATTTTGTTTCTCATGGTCTGAGAGTCCTTCAGGTGCATTTTGGCCAGATGGGCTGCCATGTGCTTTTTACTAAGGAGTGGCTTCCGTACCATACAGGCCTGATTGGTGGATTGCTGCAGAGATGGTTGTCCTTCTGGAAGGTTCTCCTCTCTCCACAGAGGAATGCTGAAGCTCTGACAGAGTGACCATTGGGTTCTTGACCACCTCCCTGACTAGGGCCCTTCTCCCCCGATCTCTCCGTTTAGATGGAAATTATAAGATATTTTAAAACTTCCTATCTAAAGCTTAGTTAATTAGAAAATTAAACCTTACTTCCGGTGTGCGTCTGGCAAGTGCAGACGTGTTTTAGATGATCTCCGCAGAGAAGCGCCATTAGAAGAGCCTTACCGACCCGTAGCGGATCCCAGGACGAAGATACAGACGCTGCCTGATCAGCGGATAACCCCGGGTAAGAGTGCCGACGCACCAGCTCCCCGGGTACACTATTGCACCGGAGTCTAGCCCTGAAGCAAGGGCGCAGAACAGGGCCACCATTACATCGCGGCAGACCCTACTTTGATCAGCTTGGTATCCTGTCGGCAAGCGCTTGAAGAGGGAAGGCTGAGGCACGTGCATGCTGAGGAGGTGCGGAGAGGGACCAAAGGCAAGGTGGCTTATTATTCTCTCTGGTAGATCATTTTCTGGACTGGGAGCTGTGACAAAATTGCAGGGAGCAAGTTTTATTATACACTCTCCTCCTGCACCTTCACTGTAGCGCTTTTTGGCGCGAACATCTTTATAAGCTCAGCTCCATCTTGAGGTCTGCCAGCCATACAGGGATCTTATAAACTGCAATCCAAGCCCTTCTTTTCCATGCAGAACTTACCACCCCTTATTGAATAAATGAAACACTCAGACCCACAAATTTGGGCACATCAAGTATATAGTATAATTTGATGACTTGGACATATAATTGGGCTGTATAACCTCTCTCATTATTGCAGCTTGTAAAAGAACACGAAAGCTGGACATTCTATGCTCTTGCAGAGGCCATTTACCCTTTTCCAATTTTGATGAAAACTTATAAAAGGCTGATGATAAGAGCACATTTGCCACTGTTGTTATCATTAGCACAGAAACTACCGTAGGGAGAAATCGCGGACTGTTACAAAACAATAGTATATAGTCTCTTTTCTCTGAGGTGTCTGGTCCAAGAGAAGGATAGCCGAGGACTTAGCCTCAGGAGATAATTTCACAATCTATAAAGCAAACTGAAAGTATAGGCTGCAACGCTTACTAAAAGGGAAAAGAGAGATTAATCTATACCCCTTATTGCGAGGACTAAATATAGAAATCTATCTGTCCAGGACCCGGTGTACAGACTTCCAACCGATTCCCTAAGCGCATCTAACGTAAGACTCAGTCTGAGGATAAGTGACAGACCTACAAATTTCAACATAAGCCTGCAAGCTCAAGTGCTTTGATAATAAACCATTTTACAGTGGTGTGCCTAAATAGGCAGCATCTGTCTATAATCACACAATACATTCCTAAAGACAATTCCTCTCATCTGGTCCTAGGGCCATTTTCATATTCTTTGTCCAGAGACAAACGCCGTGCCTGATTGGGCAGCACCTCTGACCCGTAATCTCTTCAAAAGGCCCATAAAGTCACGTGGAGACTCTGGTAGCCGTAAGCAGGGGTAACCCCTGGAGGCGGTCAGTCTATAATATATATGCTGGCTAAACAATAGACTTACCAAAAGCTGATTAGTGGGTTGGGATTTTTTTTTTTTTTTTTACCTTTTGTGTATCTATTGTGGGCCTGACAATAGCCCACTTCCAAATTTGGGAATGTAACGTAATGTGACTGTACCAAAATTAGTGACCAGCAATATCACTCTATAAAGGGAGAGACATATATTTGAAACTTATTTGAAGGCTTTTAACCCATTTATGCTAGAGGGAACAAGATCTAATGTTAAAGGTTTGGTAATAATTCTCATATAATACTTTACATTGTCTAATACCGGTGGAGTTAGTTATATTTTCGACTTAATAACTCAAGGGTATGAAAAGATATCTGGGGGTTCCAGGGGACAGTACAATGGGTGAACCGAGACAAACGGCTGCAACTGCGGCCAAACCTAGCCCCCCTTCTCCCCCATCTCCAAAACAACCTCGTGGTCTCTCCACCTCACAGCCGGAGAGCCCAGTATCTCAGCCCTCATCGGCAGAAACTGCCAAAGAATTGGCTTTACTTCTTTTTCCCATGTTAGAGCAAAAACTTGTGCCCATCCTTGATATGCATTTCAACTCCCTACAGTCCAGTATTGATAACGCTGTGGCGGCTCTGGTGTCTATTCCTAAAAGGATAGGCCCCCTAGAACAGAGAGTCAGTGATATTGATGATTCTCATGCTGAGTTACAGAATAATGCCCTGGCCCAAGCTAAGCATCTAAAGGAGTTAGAGGAGAAGGTAGACAATTTAGAAAATAGAAATCGAAGAAACAATTTTACGCTTTATAGGCATATCCGAGAACATCAAGAATTCTGAACTTATTGACTATCTTCAAAAAGAGCTAGTGGAAGCCTTGAATCTCCCGAACTCTATGAAGGGGATGATTATTGAGAGGGCTCATGGTCCGGAACGCAAAGATGCTGGGGGAAGACCCAGAGCCATCATAGCTAAGTTTCTGAATTATGGGGATAAGGAAGCGGTTCTTCGAGCATACAGGGCCATTCCGAATCTTGTTGTACGAGATCAGAGGATTCTCATATTCCAAGATTTTTCAGCCTTAGTGGCACAGAAAAGAAGAGCCTTTGCCCCTGTCTGCTCTGCTCTGCATGATAATCATTTTAAATTCACATTGGCTTTCCCGGCAAGACTCAGAATCACCCACAAAGGCCAAATACATACATTCGATGACCCCCAAAAGGTCAGGGAATTTGTCTCTCATTTTGACCTGGATAATGACAGAGTCACCCCTGCCGCCAGACACAGCTCTGATTAGGTCACTATATTTTATTTTACTATAAGATGTATATGGAAATAGTTGTTTGCCACTTAAGCAGGTTCAAGTTTATACTTGGTTTATTTTTGGTTTTATTACAAAATGAGCCCCGTCAGGGGGCGTCAATTTGTACTCAGGAGGAAAATATAGAAAATGGAGTAGTATGGAGCTACAGTTCTATTCATTATGTTATGTCTAATGCATGTTTTTGTTTTCACTTAAAAAGGTTGCAGTTTATGACTTTTCTCAATGTATTCTATGTGTGGGGCCCCTGGATGGACACTGGAGGGTCAGCAGATTCATTTGATGTTGCAAAGAAACACAGGTTTCAGGTTTCCTGAAGGCGGGTTGACATCGGCAGGTCAGCCTTATGCATATAATTGGTATCATGTCACAACCTAATATAGATGCTATTATCCCAGATATCATGATCCCAACACACCAAAAAACTCCCAAAATCAACATGGTATCCTGGAATGTGGGAGGCCTGAACTCGCCTATTAAAAGAAAATGCCACCTTAAATCACTAGCACCTGACATAGTCTTTTTACAAGAGACCCATTGGTCCCAACCATCAGATCAGTTAAAAAGCCCATGGATATCAGAATGTCGGAAAGCAAATTACACTAATAAAACCCGAGGGGTAGCTATAATTTTTAATAACAGCTTACAATATGAAGTATTGAGATCTGATGCAGATCCTCAAGGTCGATATTTACTATTAGAAGTTATGATTGGGTCTATCACATATACTCTGCTCAACATATATGCACCTAATTCTCCTTCACGAGAATTTTTTCTAAGATATCTAATCTCTTAATGCAAGCAAATTTATCCAACCTCATTGTGGAAGGGGACATGAACACTGTAGATAATCCTGCCATGGACAAATCCCCACCTGCCCCCACCCCGTCTTGCTCTTCCTCTATGTTTAGCCATATACAATACTTAAAGCAAACACACCAACTCTCAGATCCTTGGAGAACACTAAATCCTTCAGATCATTCATACACTTTTCATTCGTCAGTACATAAATCCTTTTCGCGTATAGATTATTTCTTGATCAGTGATCATCTATTCCCTCGGCTTATGGCGACAGACATTCATGCTATCATCATTTCAGACCATGCCCCCACCTCCTTATCTCTACAATTACCTCATGGCAATCATACAGAAAAAATGTGGAGATTTCTAACATATCTCTATCTCTATCAGATGACTCTCTCTTATTGCTGAATGGAAGGTGTATGAACACACAAATAATCAACATAAAGACACCCCAATTTTGTTTTGGGAAATGGCCAGAGCAGTATTAAGGGGACAGATAATTTTGTATCAGGGTCGGAAAAGAAAAGAATTTCAATTAAAGTATAAGACTCTCTATGACGCAACAGTTACTGCATTCCACACTTATACCCATAGTCCTACCGAAGAAAATTCGGTCAAATACAAAGAAACGAGGCAGCTCTTAGAGAGCTTTCTAACTTCTCAGGCCCAAACCAAATTGGATTACACTAAATGTAATTTTTTTAGATGGGGGAACAAACCTGGTAAAATTCTTGCAAATGTGGCTTAAATTCGTCGTACGAAACAATCCCTCTACCAATCAGACCTTCACTTCATTATCAGACATACAGAAAGAATTTCAAACTTACTACTCATCACTCTATACAGCTACCCCTAACTACCCAGAATATAGGAAAACTCCTTTTAACAAACTGAATCTTCCTAAACTCACACAGGAGCAAAGGGAAGTTTTAAACTCCGCCATCACGGAAATTGAAGTATCGAGAACCATAGATACTTTAAGTAATAATAAATCGCCTGGTCCAGATGGCTTTTCTTCTGAATTTTTCAAAATACTCAAACACCTTCTTTGACCAAATTATATAACACTCTGCACTCAGAAAACCCTTTATATTCTTCCTTCAACAAGGCACACACCATTCTTCTTTTAAATCCGAATAAACCTGCACACCTTGTAACATCATACAGGCCTATTACACTCCTTAATCAGGACTTTAAATTATTCGCTAAAATTATGGCAAATAGATTACAATCTATCCTCCCGGCCCCACTCACCCCGCACCAATTGGGATTTGTCCATGGCAGGCACTCGGTTAAAGCAGTAAGGACAGCTCTGGCTGCCATAATCTCTTGTAGACAGACTCCTGCGTCTGATTAAAATTCTTCAGGGCTATTACTTAGTCTTGATGCAGAAAAAGCATTTGATCAGGTTTCATGGGATCACATGCAGGACATCTTCATTCAAAGAGATTTTGGAGAAAAATTTGCAAACTTTGTTAAATTCATGTATTCAGAACCCAGTACCAATTTAATAATTAATGGCTGTAAGAGTCCCCCAGTGGGAATGACAAGAGGAACAAGACAAGGATGTCCTCTGTCTCCTTTATTCTTTAATTTGGCACTTGACCCACTCTTGCGCCTTTTACAGGAGGACCCGGGGTTTCAGGGCATTAATATTGGAGGTAGATCGGTCAAGATCACTGCTTTTGCAGATGATCTTCTACTCTATGTTTCCAAACCCAAAACCTCTCTCTCAAGGATATTTGAACTTATAGAGGATTTTGGTAGGCTGTCAGGTTTTACTATCAACCAATCTAAGTCTATGGCATTATGGCTGGGTAATACTGTCCGTCCAAATTGGCATGCACAATTTAAGGTAAAATGGGTCACAATATCAATGACATATTTGGGACTCTCTCTTTCGAAAAACTACCACTCTGTGTATAAAGACAATGTAGGGAAGGTGCTGTCAGAGGCTTATGACTCTATGATCAGGTGGCATAACCTCCCCCTATCTTACTCAGGGCGAGCCAGCCTAATAAAGATGATAATATTACCTAAAATGTTATACCCATTAGAAATGCTACCCGTGGTGTTATCCAGGGGAGATGAGCGGCTGCTCAATAAGGCTTTTAAGAAGTTCATTTGGCATGGCAAAAGATCAAGAATTGCTCTGATTAAACTCCAACAGCACAACACCAAAGGAGGTATAAATTTCCACAACTTAGCATTATACAGCTATGCTAGCAACCTAAGGTTCATTCGGGACTGGCTAAATGAGACTTCCTATTATGCTAACCCGCCGCTTGAGCAATCGTTTATCCCAGATCTCTTGCTCATTTCATTTATGCATTGTACTCACTCAACTCTTTCACAAGAGACCCAAGATAATCCGATTCTAATGTCAGTGTGGTCCACGTGGAAAGGGGTATGTAAACGTAAAGGTTTGAATAGCCATCAGTCACTTTTTCTGTCACTAATAAGGAATCCCGATTTCCAAAATGGCCATGCATCCTATCCTTTTACTCAGTGGATAACCAAAAAAATCACCTCGGTTCGTGACCTGACCTTCCCACATCTTAAAACTACAATTTCAATGGCCCAGTTAAAAGAAACTTACGGCATACCCCATACACATGACTTTGCCATTAACCAAGCTACACACTATGCCACATCAGTTGCAAAATGCCTTAAAGAGGAAGATTGGCGTAACGAAATTGATAGAATACTAATCAACCCTCCATCTGAGAGGGGGATAATATCTATGCACTACCGTACTCTTCGTGATTCTTTAGACTACACCAAAATACGTACAGGACTGGCTTCTTGGCTAGATAGGTTCCCAGATCTAACAATAGATAACATTCTCAATACTATAGCATATTCTAATAAAGTTCTAAAAGCAGCCACATACAGGGAGATGGTTCTCAATATCTTTCATAGGGGCTACTTATCACCTGATCGGAGACATCTGATGGGTTTGTCAGAACATTCAAACTGCCCTAAATGTGTGGCAGAAAATGCAACGCTATGGCATTGCTTGTGGGAATGCATACAAATAAACAAATTCTGGAAACAGGTGCATCAATACAGCACCACGAATCTGCTAGAAATTTTGTTTCTTAAACCAGAATGGGCAATTTTGGGGTACGTTGATTCGGAACTAAAACTTAGCAACAAAGACAAACATATGGCCTTAATTATTTCGGCAGTTGCTAAAAAGTGTATTCTCCAGATGTGGCTGTGGGAACGACCCCCCAATATCGCCCTGTTTAAAGAGAAGCTGTTCTATCTCTTTCGTATGGAGTGGCTTGAGGCTACGCAAACAAAGGAAAAATCAGTTAAAAATCTTTTTCATATATGGGAGAGTTATATTTCCATGCTAGACCCATCAATACAAATTGCTTCATGTTTTAGCACCACAAAATGGTACGGAACAAGGACGTTTTTGGGGGACCCTCCTATATCGAACCTGACATTATCTGCTAATACTGACCGTTCTGGTGTCCGTCGGGAATCCAATATTAGTTGTCAAATGTCTAGAATTTAATGAGCTGAAGTCTTGTATTGCATTGTTAATCATAAACTTGTTATTTCTATAAGACTCGACATGGTAAATAGATGTTTTAGTTGACAATCAAACCTTTCATCTTACCTTTTGTTAAATCTCCTTATAGGATTAACCTCACCCAGTAAACTGCAATGTTTGTAAAAATTAATATGACCAATTTTCTTTAATTTGTTTTACATGTAACAATGTATTGACATATGTTATCATTTGCTCCAATAAAGAAAAGTAAAAAAAAAAAAAAAAATCAAACCTTTATTTTCCTGTTCCTCTATTTGAATGGCTTATGTACAGTATGTCAAAGAAATGATAAGCAGTCAGCTGAAAGGGGTAATCATTAATCTAGCAATCTGGCTGGAATATAACTGTGGTGAAATACAGCGTATTAACAAGAAGAACCTTTGTACTATATATAGAAGGCAGAGCAGTGTCTCTTTAATCTTGGTTTGCTTAACACAAGAATAAATTGCATTTATTGATACCTTCTCTTTTTTGTGCAAGTAATTAGGTAGTATATTATATCCAAATATACCATAGTGATACCATAATATTTAAAAACATGAAGAGAAATAGGACCAGATCCAGACCCCCGAACACTTTCTGTGTGTGCAGGGGGGGGGGGTCTGTTCATCTGCACGAGAGAGGGGGGTGAACTTTCCTTTCCCTCCTTCATCTGCACGAGAGATACAGATGAACTCCCCTCTCTCATTCGTAAGAAGAGTGATGCTTCCATAAGGCAGCCTTGAGGATCAGTGGTCGAACGCGTAAGTCGCATTCCCATATCACATTGCTTGGGGGGGAAGCATTTAAATTGTGCAATGTGGGATGGAAATTCCCCTCCACCCCACCCACCTTGGCGGGTGGAGGGGAAGCACAGCCCCTTACTACGGAATATCTATCGTACAGAACTAAGTTCCGTTTGATAGAAGTTAAGTGCGTAAAATGCACATAAGATCTGGAGGGCACATGCGCCCTCCACTCAATACACCTCACTTAGGCACTTTGTGTGCATTATTGGAGTGCTGGACGCAAGTCTAGATCCATTCCATAATCAGGGAGGGACCTGCTTGGTGACTGAGGGAAACTTAGTGGCTTGGTGAAAGATCCAGACCCCTGCACGCTTTAGGTGCGCGCAAGAGTCCTTAGTTACGCATAGAGCACATCCCCTGCACTCCCCGCTGTCGATAGGAAATATTGACACTTACGTGTCCAGATTCCTTACTTTAACCTTTATGACTAGGTCTGCGGCCATATAGTCATTACAGGGCTTCCGCCGCGCCCTCATTTAAATGGCTATCCCCGCCTATATGGAGGAGATACAGCCATCGTAAAAGAAGGGTCTGCCCCTTCATCGTAAGTACTAACGTATGTTACTTCGTTACGTACGTTAGTACTTACACACAGGGAACATCTGCCGCGCGCATGCGCAGATGTTCCCAGACAGGGGACTTACGCAAGTCATTCCGGACCTTGTTTTTTAATAATAAAGTGGCAAATGCAAACAGGGCAGCCTTAAGATATTATAGTCAATTTCAGCAATAAACCATTGTACCCTGATGGTCCATAAAAAGAAAAACTTGGAAATGAAAAGTGCATGTGCACTGTTGAAGGTCTAACACACGTAGGGCCTGATCCGGAACAATGCCTGCTGGCGTTGTTACGGCGGGCGTTAAACCGGCTATTTGCCCGATCTGCTCATGCGCCCAGCAGATGTTTTTTAGCGTAATTCGTTTTTTTTAGTAAATTTGAATCGGTCGACCCTAACTGTAGCGTATTTACGGTGGAAGGGGCGTGTCAATCTTACGATCACTGTAAATACACAACAGTTAGGGAAGTTAGGCGGGGGGAAGCATGGTAATTAGGCAGGAAGGGCTGGGTTTTGAGGTTACGGCCAGGTCGTTGTTAAGTCCTGCTGTAGTTAAGCTGGCAAAAGTTAGGGTAGGCTGCAGGCGGCGTAAGGAAGTGTAAGTACAGCAGGATGGGGGGAGGGTCAGGGGAGCGCATAGTAGTTACGGCTATGCGTGCATACAAACACCGCATAGCTGTAGTTCTAGATCAGGCTCATAGTCCTTTCATGCATAACCTTTACTTTCTATGGCATCCAGGAAGGTCACATAAAACCTTGTAGTTTTTCTGCTAAGAAGGGCTTCCATTCCTATTGCTTACCTTTTTTCTAACACCAAGGTCTGTAGTAGGTCATTGAGTGTCTGCCCCCTGGACTTACACATGACATGTGCCTGGTGCAAATGTTTTGATGTAAGCGCTGCTTATTTTGGCCTTTGTTCGGCTCTGGATCTTCTGTTGTTGCATGGGCACATTGACATTGTCCCTCCACCCCTTCACTCCCACGACATATACTTCAGAATGCAAATGGGGGCCGATCACATTGTGTATACGTCTGTATCAGGTGTGATTGTGTGTATATACTATATGAGCATGTGCAGGGCAAAATCACAACAAGATACAACACGCAAACTGGTGTACACTCGCCTATGGATTGGCCCAAGAATGTCATTTTCCCCTCAATCCTTCTATAGTCAGGCCTGACAACAGAAATTTTGGGGTCCGGTACACTCATGTATTTTGGGGCCCCACCATCCCTCCTCAATAGTGTATTGCAGTGGTCCCTCTGAACCTTGGGGCCTGTCACAGCTGTCCCCCTTGTCCCCTCCTGTCGCCAGACCTGTCTTTAGTTAAGAAACGCAAATTGAGATTACTGAGTCAGAGGAAGTGATTGTTCATTTCTTCTTAAATGATATATTATATGAAGTATTTTGCTGCCACCTTGTGTTATTACTTTGCAATAATATTTTAAGAATATACAAAATGGAAGTTGCTCAATCAATTTATAGGTTAGTGCAAACAGGTGCATCAAAAGGCCGGAGTAATCTGCTAGCAACAGAAACACAGGAAAGGAAATGCCCCAGCAACACTTCCATTACCCAGTAACACACTATACCATTCTATCTGTAACATACACACAGGATAGAAAATGTCCCAGCAACACTGCCATTACCCAGTAACATACTATACCATTCTATCTGTAACATACACACAGGATAGAGAATGTCCAGCAACACTGCCATTACCAGTAACAGCATAGTTGCCTGCTTTTGAAAAATCATTTCAGGGAAAAAAGTAAAAAGCATAGAGGCGGTCCCTGCGACCCCAGGGTTTGTGTATGGGTGTCCTGCAAAATATCAAGCCGCCCTCAGTATCTCCCATCATGTGCCTCCAGCACCCCTCAGTATTCCCCATCATGTGCCTTCAGCCCCCCTCAGTATTCCCCATCATGTGCCTC
>WWET01001500.1:351232-365295 GCA_011038615.1 Limnodynastes dumerilii | reverse complement strand
TTTCCTGTGGTCCTGAGGCAACATCTACCACACAGGTGTCAGGTGCTATCATGTACAGCCGCGATCACTCACATTACTCAGAAATACACAATCATTCGTACAAAGTAAGTATTGTAACAACTATTTTGTTATTTTATATGACTTTGTATCACCATCTTGTTACATAGTATAGCTATAGAAAGAAGGAAGGTTACTTGAAGTGTGGTTGGAACCTTTTTTAATTAACATTAGATGATGTGTAGCAGATAGGCTATATTAAAAATAAAAGTGAATATTCTTTTGTGCAAATCATTGCAATTTGATTGCAATAAAAACTTATATCATCCAGTTTCAATTGAATTTCTGCCAAGCTGCGCTTTTTATTACAGCGCACATTAAAATAATTTAATATGATCAGATTTAATTTCACTTCATTAGTAGCATATGACTTAATCAATATTATATAATATTGTTCTCTGGGAAAACAGATGGTTTCAGATAAATCCTGAGCGATTCCCAACAGAACAGGACAGACTGAGCGGGAAATTCAAACATCAGTCGGCCGCGCGCACAACCAATCAGCTATAAGGGAATTCATACGCCTCCTCCTCAACCAATAGAGCCTCAACTCTGCTCCCAAGGACAAACCCTTTAGCGTGTCTCCTTTCTGGTCCGCAAAAGCTGTATAAAGAGGAAGCAGCAACGTTTCAACATTTAACCTAACTTTTTGCAGGAATATGTCTGGTCGCGGTAAAGGAGGAAAAGGACTCGGGAAAGGCGGTGCTAAAAGGCACAGGAAGGTTCTTCGGGACAACATCCAGGGTATCACCAAGCCCGCCATCCGCCGCCTGGCTCGCAGAGGAGGTGTGAAGCGCATCTCCGGGCTCATCTACGAAGAAACCCGCGGAGTCCTTAAAGTTTTCTTGGAGAATGTTATTCGCGATGCCGTCACCTACACAGAACACGCCAAGAGGAAGACTGTCACCGCCATGGATGTGGTGTATGCCCTGAAACGCCAGGGCCGCACTCTATACGGCTTCGGAGGTTAAAATTTATATCTTATCAACTCACAACTCAAAGGCTCTTTTAAGAGCCACCCACCAAGTCATATAAAGAGCTATTCCAGTGTTTCCACATGCAAAAATGTACCCTGGGGATCAGATAACGAGCCGTATGGATGAAACACTAATGTTCAGCCTGTTCAGGTATGACAGGCTGAGGAAGTTATACAATTATCTGAATCCCTGGGCCTTTTCAACGTAATATTTACATTATACCTTACATATCTTACAAGGTCTGCTTGTGATCTACTGTTCCCATATCTGGAAGTTATTACACTAAAATTGAAATTTAGAATAAGGGCACCATCACCGCTGATTAGACCGGGTAAATTACAGCTTTCACTTTTTTAGATTTCCTTTTAAAGATTTTTACCATTATTTCAGGAATCGGACGCTGTATTGCAAGATTATCAGTAATAGATTCGCTGGAATCTATACACGAGGTCTTATATTTCAGAGCTTATCTACTAGTAAAGACCCCAGCATCCGAGTCCTTCTAGAGAACTGTTTTTTTATCTATCCTGTTTTCTGATATGTTCTACACTCGCTATGTGAAACGCCGCTATGTTTTCAATGCATCCTTAAGAGCCTGTGAACGCACCGAAGATTGCACTAGAATAAAGTGTTACAGCTTTCATGGAGGAAGATTGGGTGGCTCTTAAAAGAGCCTTTGGGTTATTCTTGAGCTGGGAAAGGGTTAAGTTACTTGGCGCTTGTGTACTTGGTGACGGCCTTGGTGCCCTCGGACACGGCGTGCTTGGCCAGCTCTCCGGGGAGCAGGAGGCGCACAGCGGTTTGGATCTCCCGGGAGGTGATAGTGGAGCGCTTGTTGTAATGAGCCAGGCGAGAGGCTTCTCCTGCGATGCGCTCAAAAATATCATTTACAAAGGAGTTCATGATACCCATGGCCTTGGAGGAGATGCCGGTGTCAGGGTGGACTTGCTTCAACACTTTGTACACGTAGATGGCGTAACTCTCTTTCCTGGTCTTCCTACGCTTCTTCCCATCTTTCTTCTGGGTCTTGGTTACGGCTTTCTTGGAACCCTTTTTGGGTGCCGGAGCAGACTTGGCTGGTTCAGGCATTATGAAAACAAGTTTTCCTCAAATTAATGCAAGAAAAGTGATACAGAAACCACCCAGTCCCGCTCTATTTATAGGCAGACTGTGCAAATGAGACTGAGCTCCAGCTCTGCGCGCTATTGGAGATAAAAAATCACATGGATATCGGCGCCGCATTTCTTTTCCCAGTCTGAGTCGTTGATTGGTTGTAATCTGAGCATTAGCATCATTGGCCAGCCTGAAATCTGACCAATCACAGAGGGAAGAGTCTGTCCGCCAAGGATATAAGTATCAGACTGAAGGCGGAGATTCCACATAGTTCATACCGTGCACGTTTAGAATCGCTTATAGAGATGTCTGGAAGAGGCAAACAAGGCGGCAAGACCCGGGCTAAGGCCAAGACTCGCTCATCTCGGGCCGGTCTTCAGTTCCCAGTTGGTCGCGTTCACCGTCTCCTGAGAAAGGGCAATTACGCTGAGCGTGTGGGAGCCGGAGCTCCGGTGTATCTGGCTGGGAGCTCCGGTGTATCTGGCTGCGGTGCTGGAATACCTGACTGCTGAGATTCTGGAGCTGGCTGGAAACGCCGCCCGCGATAACAAGAAGACCAGAATCATCCCCCGTCACGTGCAGCTGGCTGTGCGCAACGACGAGGAGCTGAACAAGCTGCTGGGTGGAGTGACCATCGCTCAGGGCGGCGTCCTGCCCAACATCCAGGCTGTGCTGCTCCCCAAGAAAACCGAGAGCCACAAGGCGGCTAAGAGCAAGTAAATTATTCTGGACCGAAACTCATCACTCAAACAAAGGCTCTTTTCAGAGCCACCACATATTCTCCAAAGGGCTCATTATTTCCATTTCTTCGAAACCGTGTATAAACATTTCTGTTTAACAGTTTTCTGTTTAACAGTTTTCTGTATATATTCCAGCCAGGGCGGTAGATTTGATAGTTAAGCAGCCGTGTAAGACACGATAGTATTAGAATTACAGGGTTGTGAGGCGCATAAAGCAATTCAGTTATGTCACTTATAGACGGAGTACGGTAGGGAATTACCGTCGTCTTGTTTCAAGAGTGAGACATGAGAGCGACAGCTGTTTCTCATTTAAGAACTGATCGTTCCCTGTGTCCCCGCTAGATCCAGGTCCCCGATATAGGACAAATATAGACGCGATGCTTTCCTTCCTCCGTGTCCTTAATGGAACCAACACGTTTTGTCGAATAGGAGTGATACAGGGGGTGTCTGGTGTGCAGACGTGGAGCTTCCAGGTCATGACTGTGTTAGACATAAAATAGCATAATCTTAGTTCTGATAGGGAGAGTGAGGGTGGTTTAGAAGCGCCATGTGTTATGTCAGTGGTTATTCTCATACATTGTCGATGTACTAATAATCAGCTCTCCATAACACTATCTGCAGCTTCCACGTATTGATATCCCTTTGTTAAGGTTGTGCATCGTGTAGTGACCAGCATGGATCGCAGCGCTTAATGGGGGTGTCTGGAAGTTACGGCGTCCTTGTGCAATGCTGTTATCAGTAATAATCTAAATTGTGTTATGGATAAAATGAAAGCGCAGGCAGTGTATGTTATACGTATTGTAGAGATTCTCTGTATAAGCAGGAGCCGGACACAATGTACTCTATGAAGCAGTGGCCTGGGCTCAGCATGGGAAGCGGGAATCTTCTCTCATGATCCTTCATATAAAACAGACAAAAGAGAACACGGTTTGGGCGGGATTTTTGAAATCTAAAACTGCTGGGACTTTAAACCAATCACATTGAGGGGCGTTCTAAAGCCATCCAATCACATCAAAACCCCGGGGATAAAAGCGTTTGTCAAGCGGCTGTTCGGAACAGTTTCAGTCTTCGACTTTGCTTGATTAGCAATGGCCAGAACAAAGCAGACCGCCCGCAAATCCACCGGTGGGAAAGCTCCCCGCAAGCAGCTGGCCACTAAAGCTGCTCGGAAAAGCGCTCCAGCCACTGGCGGCGTTAAGAAACCTCATCGCTACCGTCCTGGAACCGTGGCTCTGAGGGAGATTCGTCGCTACCAGAAGTCCACCGAGCTGCTGATCCGTAAGCTGCCCTTCCAGCGCCTGGTGAGGGAGATCGCTCAGGATTTCAAGACCGACCTGCGCTTCCAGAGCTCGGCTGTAATGGCTCTGCAGGAGGCCAGCGAGGCTTATCTGGTGGGGCTCTTCGAGGACACTAATCTGTGCGCCATCCACGCCAAGAGAGTCACCATCATGCCCAAAGACATCCAGCTGGCCCGCAGAATCCGAGGGGAGAGAGCATAAGTACTCTGCCTACTATATCCACAACACAAAGGCTCTTTTCAGAGCCACCAAATTCTCAATTTAGAGCTGTACATTTATTATTGCTCTGCACCAATCAGCCGAGGGAGCTATGGGTAACATAAGAGAACCTGTAAGGAAGCGCAATCGCTTAAGTTTCCTTTGTGTACCACCGCTAAGAAACAAAGTAATGCCCGACAGTGGGGACGTACTAAACTGATCATAACAAAGAAAGGATGATCGGGATGATTACGTGCAGTTCGCCTCCAAAACGCTAGATGTCAGTCTTATACATATAAAGCCATTAGCTAAAACTCCTCCCAAAGCATTTATCCATATTGATTTATTATATATAGCTATATCTTTATTTATGTGGGATGATGGCGTTTAAAGTGGAAACACACAGTAAACAGTCGATGGTACAGATATCTGTGCTTAAAATGCCATCATCCTACGTAAACAAAAATAGCCATATATAGTAAATTAATATGAGAAAGCTTTGTAAAAGCTTAGAATATTACAAGTCTCCTTTGAGGTCCTATTTAGCTAGTGCTAATGTTATAATACTGACATCTAGAATAGAACTGCAGGTAATCATCCCGATCATCTCTTTGTGATCATTTGTGTAGTACGCCCGCTGATGGTTTCTCTACTGCACATTCTAACCTCTACATAACCGGGCGCATCATCAATGTCACATCAACAAAATGTGACGGCTGCTAAGAACAAGGTCTTTTTAGTTGGTCAATTCTTATATTAAACTGACAACCGCAGCTACTTTAATAATTCTTTCTAATCTCAGCATGTTTCATTGCTGAGCTCCCCCGCTGAGACGTTATCTCACCTGTCAGCTACCCTTTCCCGCAGTGTATACAGCTCTGTCTAGAAGGGATGGGTGGCTCTGAAAAGAGCCTTTGGGGAGTGAGTGATGAGGGAAAGGCTGCGGATCTCTGATCACTTCTTAGCGGCGCCTCTCTTGGGTTTAGCTGCAGTCTTAGCGGCTTTGGGCTTCGCCGCTTTCTTAGCCGGGCTCTTGGTAGCTTTGGGCTTCGCTGCCTTCTTCGCCGGGCTTTTAGCCGCCTTCTTGGGCTTCACGGCTTTTGCCTTCTTGGGACTCTTTACAGCCTTAGCAGCCGCCGGTTTCTTGGCCTTTTTCGGGCTCTTGGCTGCGCTCGGAGCCTTCTTGGGCTTCTTCGGGGACTTGGTGACTTTCTTGGCCGCAGGCTTCTTGGGCTGCAGCGGCTTCTTCTTGGCCGCCTTCTCCTTGCTGTCCTGCTGCTTCTTATTCAGCTTGAAGGAGCCGGAGCCGCCGCTGCCTTTCACCTGGATGAGGGTTTCTTTGGTCACCAGAGCTTTCAGAGCCACTTTCAGGCGGCCGTTATTCTTCTCCACATCGTATCCTCCGGCGGCCAGAGCCTTCTTCAGGGCGGCCAGAGAAACCCCGCTGCGCTCTTTAGAGGCGGACACAGCTTTCACGATCAGCTCGGACGCGCTGGGTCCGGAGGACTTGGAGCTTTTCTTGGCTCCTCCTGCGGCTTTCTTCGGCTGCCTTTTCTTCTTGGCGGCGACCTCGGATGGAGGAACAGGGACGGCGGCGGGAGCGGTTTCTGCCATTATATCGCGTAAACAAGATAATCGTATAAAACAACTACTGTCCCTGCAGCTGATGTTTCTTATATACTCTATCTGCTGCTTCGCGATTGGCTGGAGGCATGGCGCGCTCTGTGTTTCTATTGGCTGATCACGCTAGGCGTGTAAGACCTTCTCTGGATAACAACAAGGAAAGATTTTTGTCTCTCGTTGTGTTTCTGTGTCAGATATAAAGTGTATTTATACGAGACGAGAAGACGATCGAGCTGGATCTCTGCACCAGTCACGTAGTCCGAGGTCTTTACTAACCCTTTATGGCTATTCCTGGCCTATCTGCTGGGAAGGGAGTCAGGAATGATCCCTGGTAGCTCCGTCACACCCTGTAAGATCTGCCCGGCATGTCACACATCTCTCCGGTTCTGCTGCTATATAATGGACCATTCTGGATCTATCCTCGTTTCCTGGTCCTGGAGATAATGCAGCTGCTGTTCTTTATCATCTATGCCAGGGACGGGGCTTACAGATGGACAGAAAGGGGATCTTTGCCCTTTGTGCTCCAGAGAGGTAGCACAGAAGTGTTTCCCCTTCTAATATATCTCAGTACTGTACTACCTTATATTCCCATGTTATATGACATACATCGTGTTATAATTACTGTACTACCTTATATTCCCATGTTATATGACATACATCGTGTTATAATTACTGTAGGTTTGGGAACTGAACGCTAAAATAAAAAAAATAAAAAATAAAAACATGTCACTAGTACTGCTGCTTGTGTGGATGATTCTACCTTCTAGCTGCTAACAGGTATTAAGAATGGGTTCTGTGAAGCACCTAATTACTAAACTTAACACAGAGGTTAAAAACCTATTAATCCGAAGAGCAGGAAAATAAACTGAACACCAGCACAAAATTATCAATTACATCTCGTATTTAATAAATCATTTTTTTTTAATTCAATCAATTATACAGCTATTAAAAAACATCTTAAATGGTAAACTTCCTCTACTACACATCTCCCTACCTTTGTTCCCTCCCTCCATTTCACATCTCCCTACCTGCGCTCCCACCCTTCACTACACATTTCATTTCAAATTATGACCACAAGTCTCCCCCCACCTGCTAATAAATAAATCAGAAATTTACTTTGTAATAGGGCTACATACATACATACATACATACATACATACATACATACATACATACATACATACATACATATTGCACTTATGAAACATGCAGTTTAATTATTTAGTCAATCAGAATGCAATCAAAGTTATTGGGGTCTGTGAAAAATTCCATGTCTTTAAACAGATGAATTATTGACCCCAAAATTTTTTCTTGTTATATTCTATGGCAAAAAAAAGCCATGGACATATTGATAACCTTTCCCTAATAGTACTGTAAAAAAAACTGCATCTTCAGAACTATTAATACATAAAACAGGATGATTAAGATCTGGGTAACAAACTACTGAAGTTACAACAATGGATGAAAGAAATTTACAAGACTAGGACAAGTTTTAAGGTTGATTTACTTATGTATGAACACACTGCCTATATAGGCAATTCATATGATGAGTTAAGGAAGTGTCTAAACTGTTCCTGTTGTAGGAGAATATATAGTGAAGGTAATGAACTTAAAGGCATGGGACCAGATCCACACCTCGTTGCAACTGGCCATCTAAGCAACTGCTCATCACAAGGTGTGTAAGCGGGCTCAATAGACTAGAGGGCGTAGATGTTATGTTAGTTTTAACTAGCTCCGTACGATGACATTTAAGATGAAAGGGGCTGTGCTTCCCCTCCGCCCGCTAAGGTGGGCGGGGGGAAGCATGTAAATTATAGTGTGGGTGTCACCACCCACTCACGAGCAGATCAGCAGTCAGACGGACCACTGATCCGCAAGTGTGACTTAAGGCTTCCTTATTGCAGCGTAAATCACACTTCTTACAAATGAGAGAGGGGAGTGACAGGTAGAGGACGGACCCCCACATGTATGGAAAACTTGCGGGAGTCTGGATCCCGTCCATTATGAGTGAAAGTTAAAATTTCATACTGTAATGGAGGGAGATTTTGACCAGGACTGAAAACGTTAATAGAGGGAGGTAAACAACTAGGTCAGTTTTAGAAAATATAACGTAATAGCATTTTCTTTAGTTATATATATATATATATATATATATATATATTTATATGTACATTTTAGCAAATACTATTTTCAAACAAGGCATCTTAATAAAACAAGATTCATTGTAAAATTAATATTGGTTAATGATATAGATAAATCTACCCATGATAGAAATTGATAATTCAGTTGTGAAGAAAAGGTAACTGACATGGGGGCTAATTCAGAGTTGCACTTCCACCTTTTTTTAGATGCAAGTGTAGACCTGAGCAATACCATGTTGAATTGCAAGGGGAAGCAGATTTAAATTGTAAAATCAGAATTAAAATTAGGAGGTGAAGTTTCTTAGCTCAACTCTATTTTATAGAATAAACTTAAAGCTATGAGGTATTTTAGTTCTATGTGTAAAAGTCATGTATTTTCCCTGCATGCAAAAAATGTTAAATTAATTAACACCCCTTACTTTGAAAAATGGTTTAGCCGAGCTGTACACTTCCACCTAAAAAAAGGTGTAAGTGCATCTCTGAATCAGCCCCATGATGTCTAAAATGAAGAATTAAAAAAAGTAGAGTTTGAAATTTTTCTTTATTTTCTAAATATCACTCAATACTATTCTGTTACAGAGTTAAACATTACGGTGTATGTGTAAGGTTTGTTTTAAAAGTACAGAAAGTGATGAGAATATATATTCAGAAGCACATTTTGGAAATATGTATATTATATTTCCCATTAAGCTATTTAAGATTTCAGTGGAATTCGCGAGAATTCCAATGTGTTTCTATTTACTATGCCATCACCATTATTGTTGTACTATGAGTTTTTTGGTGTCTAAAAAGATTAGATTTTTGTGTGAAACGTCTCCCGCAATCAGTACATAGAAATGGTTTTTCACCTGAGTGAATTCTTTTATGTTTCACAAGGTCTGATTTATATGTAAAACATTTCTCACACTCAGAACAGGGAAAAGGTTTATTACCTGACTGATATCTCTTATTACATGTGTGAAATCTCTGATGCCTTACAAGAACTGATTTGCGAGTAAAACATTTCCCACACTCAGAGCATGGAATTGGTTTCATGCCTGTGTGAATCGCTTGATGAGCATGAAGAACTGATTTATGTGCAAAACATTTCCCACACTCAGAACATGGAAAAGGCTTCTCACCCGTATGCATTCTCTGATGTTTTTTAAGACCTGATTTCTGTGTAAACAATTTCCCACACTCAGAGCATGGAAAAGGTTTCTCCCCGGTATGAATTCTCTGATGTTTAATAAGATTTGATTTCTGTGTAAACCATTTCCCACAATCAAAACATGGAAAAGGTTTCTCACCAGTATGAATTCTCTGATGTTTTGTAAGAGTTGACTTATGTGAAAAACAATCCCCACACTGAGAACACTGAAATGGCTTCTCACCAGTGTGAGTTCTTTGATGCCTAATAAGGTCTGAATTTGAAGAAAAACATTTCTCACATTCAGAACATGAAAATACTTTATCAACTCTATGAGCCCTATTATGTGTCACAAAATCTATTTTGTCAGCAAAATATCCTTCATTATTCCAAAGATCAGGTGATATTTCTGCCCCGGGAAGTACTAGAGGTACAGTTACATTAATGGTGTGAGCTCCCGAAGAATGTTGCTGGAATCTGTGATTTTCTATTTCTACACAATCTGAAGATAAAAAGACATTTTCCTCCAAGGTTTCTCTAGTGCTATTTTCCACTGTAAATTGAAAGGAAATATAGATTAATGGACACTTATTTTTTAGAACAATAAAAGAGTAATTATTAAAGCAGAACATATGAATGCTAAAAATAAATCATATTATTGCAATAATAAGTGGAACAGGTATGATGATCTCCAGTGTTGCATTCAAATGACAGACACAAATGTAATGATGTAGACTATTTAGCTAAAGGTTACTCATTAAAATAAACCAAGATGCTCAGTTCCCATACAGAGATGTATGAGCAATACAAGACAGTACAATGTGAGGATACTGATGAAAACAGGGCATCAAGAACAATTCATGAAGGTTAAACCTGCAATGATAGTCATCTTAGTAGAATACTATATTATTAACATGGCACATATGTATATAACATTTGAGTCTTTGTATGTACTGCTTAAAAATGCCTGTTCAGTTGAATAAGATTTTAGCGATTTAGTGTCTGAATAAATTGAGGAGTGTAATTCCTTTCTGTTTTTAGTGAATATTACTCACCTGTGCTGATATGTGCAGGAATTTCCTCCTCCTGAAAATGCTCATCCCCACTCACGCACGTCTGTTCTTCTACCTCTAGAACTTCAACTTTAACATCAATCAGATCTTCTCCCTAAATATCCCACAAACAATAAAATAGAACAAATTTAATAAAGTTTGAATTCTTGAACTAACACTATTTTTATTGAGGCTTCCAATGATATCTACCTCATACTCCTGTAGTACAGAATGATCTTCCTCTTTATAGTGATTAACATATAGATGACGGGAACATTGCTCTGGGGAGTTTTTCATTTTCAAATCATCTGTAGGAAACACACAGTTATATAATAATTTGTAAGTTTGCAGTTATTAGACAAAAAGCATGGAACAAGATAAAAATTATAGACTCTTTTTACCCACTGATGGCTGAGTCTGTTGATTCTCCATTATGACGTCCTTGTAGAGATCCTGGTGTCCTTCTATATACTCCCACTCCTCCATAGAGAAATAGACAGTGACATCCTGACACCTTATAGGAACCTGACACACAATGATACAGTCATCAGCCAGACACATTCCCCGGTGTCACTGTATAATGTCCCATTCCCAGCAGTCACCTCTCCAGTCACACACATCCCCCGGTGTCACTGTATAATGTCCCATTCCCAGCAGTCACCTCTCCATTCACACACATCCCCCGGTGTCACTGTATAATTTCCCATTCCCAGCAGTCACACACATCCCCTGGAGTCACTGTATAAAGTCCCATTCCCAGCAGTCACCTCTCCAGTCACACACATCCCATGGTGTCACTGTATAAAGTCCCATTCCCAGCAGTCACCTCTCCAGTCACACACATCCCCTGGTGTCACTGTATAAAGTCCCATTCCCAGCACTTACCTCGCCACTAAGCAGCTGAATGATCTTGTTGGTGAGTTCTAGGATCTTCAGGTTAATGTCTCGCTCAAGTATCTGGGGGTGAGATGAAGGCGCCATGATGGGACTCTTGTTCTCATTCCACCCTCCTAAAACACAGGTACCCTCGCCGGTTGTTACATGTCCACCAGATTTTTTCATTATTGTGTAGTCCTGCATATTAAGACATAATTGTAAAGTCCAGTGGTCATATTATCCTCTCTGATTACTACACTAGCCTTAGTTACCACTTCCCTGTACACTACTAAGCCTACTGGAAACATCAGTCCAAATTTCCCTATATGCCACTACATTTACAAAGAGTTTTACCTCTCCAATTACATTCCTATTTTATTACTAGAGATAAAAGATGTCATGTGACACTCCCAGAATCCTCCTCACCTCTCCAGTTAGCAGGTAGATAATCTCCATAGTGTGATTTAATATATTCTCAGTCATGTGACGCCTCTTCTTTTCCATTACAAAATAAAAATTTGAGTGTGCCTTGTTTACTGAAGATGTGACCTAACAAAGCAAAAAAAAGGTAGAATTTTAACAGTATAAATATTTTTGTTATGTTACATTGTTAGAATGTATGCTTATCCATGAATAATGATTATGGAGCACTTAAGGGCATATTCTGAAGATTAGCCTCTGTTGCGGAAGAATGTGGACACTTCCCCATCATTCCTGCATGTGGAATTGTTGTTTTTTTTGTCCTGGATCCTACCTTAAGTATTCTGCATGCATCTCTGAAATTCCAATAATTATTATAAATATTGATTACTTTATTTATGTAATAATTTTTGTGTTTTGTTACTATCCAATTATCTTGACAAATATTAATTTGAAATCCTTTATTAAAGGAATCCTCATGTTCCATTATAAGAGAGTAGACTGAACCATAATTTTACCACGCTTTATTCTATTTTTTTTACATAGTTCATTTGAATAAATATTGCTGAATCCCAATATAATAATATTAATATAGCGGTCAAGTTTTTTGTGCTTTATACATAAGCGCACCACACACCTTATTATGACCTTATCTTCTGCTTTGGTGTCTGAAATACTCTAAAGCAGTAACATACTGTAACACTTGACTCTTCTTTTATAAATGGACAATACCATAAATTATTTTTAAGTGGGGTATCAATATTCTTTTTAAATATCCCATTACAATAGTCAGTGCAGCACATTTTTCTTCTTTTTAGACATAGAGGGGTGCAAAGGATGAATAGAGGCATCCACAGGCAAAAAGGTAGACTGGAGACATACAGGTGCACAAAGGACCACTGGAGGAATAAAGGGTCAAAAAGCAGCATTGGAGGAATAAAGGGACAAAAAAGGAGCACTGGAGGAACAGGGGAAGAAATGAAGACTAAGGACATAGAGGGGCACACATGAGCACTGGAGGAATACAGGGGCAAAAAGGTGGTCTGGAAGACTATAGGAGAAAGGATGACAGAAAACACAGAAGGACACAGAGGGGCATTGGAGAAATACAGGGGGAGAAAGGATGACTGGAGACATTCAGTGGCTAACAAAGGCAAAGGCTAACAATAAACCCATCGAAAGTCAAATAAGGTGATTCGTTATGATTAGTTCATATTTATCATTGTCATTCTATATACATATATACATAACCAAAGATAAACACAGGAACTTAACGATTACAAAATTTACATTAATGTCCATTATAAAGTGCTTCTCACCTTCAGCCCGGAAGCATTTATACGCCCCTTCCTATCTCTGCGTTCCAAGCTGACTTCCTGTCACAGCGTTTCAAATTACATTGCATTTCTGTCCTCGACGAATGAGAGCGGCGGCCATTTTGTAGTGGTCCAGAAACTAACCATGTATGTCCCCTCCTCATTTGTACATGTGATTGAGGGGTATATGACTCTGAAATTCTATGATTTTGGCTCTTACTTATAAGGCTTAGTTTAAGAATGGTACTTGTTTTAAGCCGGTATTTTTAATTGCAATGTGATTTCTGAAGGTAGAGACAGAATATATACATAAGAAAGTCTGAAGCACATTAATTAACTATTATTATCATTTTACGTTTTACACAGAAATATCTTCTCTATGCAGGAGAGCTGTGGTCATTTTCTGGTTGTCCAGCAGCTAAACACGTGTCTTCCCACTTATCTTTATAGGCTCTATTTACAAAGCCTTTATCATTTCATTTCAAAGTGATAATGTCGTGAGAAACAGCCATTACCACATTAAAATTATGTTTTTCTAATTTACTAACCATGAATCGGCATGGAAAATTGCAGTTTCCATGGCGATCCATGTAAACATCTTTTCACCTTGTCGGCTCACTCTTACAGATCCGTTTACAAAGATCATTTTCATATGATAAAGCAGGGTTGCCGACGCTCCTGAAATATTCGGGAGACACCCAAAATCTGTTATCCACGGAGAGCCGGCAAATCTCCTGCAAGCCATGACCAGCTATTAATCTATGTGTAATCGCTAGAGTTACTAGGGATTTGCGGGTCTAATTGTCATCAAGCCCCGTCGATCCCTTGAAGCACTAGAGATTACATTAGATAATACATACATAAAGTGATTGGCCAGGTTGGGCCTTAAGAACGTGATTTGCATAAATAGCGTCATTAAGCCCTGTCCCTTGCAGTACTCAGTGGCTTCCCTCAGATGGATTCTCCCAGAGGGAAACTTTAAAAAGTTATCAACCCTGCGATAAAGACCATTTTCATATGAAAGTGAAGATTTCCTTATTTACAATGCTATCACCATGGAAACGATGGAAGCAGGCCAGAAGATGGGGTTAGGGTAAGTATTCCAGCGGTCTCCCCATATATA